>JANHFX010008670.1:3524-36478 GCA_027560015.1 Chloroceryle amazona
TTTTTTTTCCATGGTATACATCTCTACTGATGATCTTGCTTCAAAAGCTTTCTCCTACCTATCTTCAAATAAATAAATATTGATAAATCAAAAGAATAACAAATGCTAGCATTGGTTTTTCTGCGTGACCGTTCCCTGTTCAACCAAGAAAATTAATTTATAATATTATGTATCAATATAATTGTATTAACATTATTATAGTAATGGACTAAAACCTTAGAGTTTCAGCTGCTGTTGTGCTCTAGAGATACCCAGAGGGATGCTACTTTGACTATGAAAAGTTCAGGATGGAAGAGAGAAGACACATAAAAGGAGAGGAGGAATGATTCTTTCTAACAGCTTCAGTAATTTGCATTATTTCTTTTTTCCCTTGGAAAAAGTAAATTAGTCTATTTTGCAAACTGTATGGCAGAACACTGCTATCAAAATATGCATGCTGCTTATAAATGCTTTCTCATTTCTTCAACACTTCTGCCTATACTTCACAACAAATTGAATTGAATCAAAATTCACACTCAATTATTGTACATGGGTACATGCAAGCATGTATCTGGAAGTGTGGTGAGATTAAACACAGAGAAAAATGGATTTTATCTACTTCTACTACAAATTATTATCTTGTCATTTATGTCTAAAATCTTAATTTCTTCACTTCAGTATTTACCATTACGTGACTATTATGGCAGCATTTTCTTGCCTGGGGTAACCTACACCATGTGGTCTCCAGCATCTGGACAATCTTGGTGACATGTGCTGCATTTGTTTATCAGTTTTTAAGTTATGCGTGTGGGGGACCCAGAAGTGTACACAGTATCACCTACATGGTCTAACAAGTGCTGAGTAGTTGGAGATAATCCCTTTTCACAGTCAGTTGGCTGTGCTCTTGGCCAAGACTATTGTTGCCTATCTTTGCTGCCAGGGCATACATTCAATTCACTGCCTACCAAAAGGAATTCCTCATGTTTTCTAGTCAAGCTGCTTCCTCTATCAAGCCTTAGCCTGCAATGTTCTTCCTGCCTATGGGCAAGAGTTTGTCTTTGTGCCTCTTGAATTTCATAAGGTTCTTTTTGACTTGGTGTAGTTCCCCCGTGATAGCAGCCTTTCATTCATGTGTTACCAACTGCTCTCCCAGTCACGGCATCCCAGTATTAAAATTGGGATGTACTAGATGCAGTGGATATGAAAGGATGGTAATGTGTTTCCTACAGAAATGGTGCTTTTTGAAATCGCTGTATCATCCTCTTTCTTTCTAGTTTTCAAGTAACAAATACATAGCATGTTAGGTTAGCTAACAAGGTGAAGAAGGTTCCTGGGGTGAAGGGCTCTTTCACTTCTATGGTGTTTGAAACAAAACACAATTTAAAAAAAAAAACAAACACAAAAAAACCCCACAGCAAACAAAACCAACCAACCAAAACACACAAAAAAACCCCAACACTAATTAGTCTACAAATGCTGTTTCCTAATCATTTACACTGGATGTTTTCCTTCATGTTTTTTTTTTTTTTTTTTCCTACTTAAAATACCCTGAAGATTATTTTTCTGGAGGGTTTCTTTCTAAAATGTGACCTAAAACTTGACAATCAAGGCTACTATTCCACATTAGCTTTCTAAAAATACTGTGGGTGGGGAGCCAATGATTAATTATATTTTATTATATCAAGAACATCTACTGTTAATCTATTAAATCTTTTACTGTAAGGTAAAACCAGGAATTATACAATAGACAGTTAATAGACTTCCAGGGTCACAATCAGTAAATTTTAAGAATTGTTAAGTAGCTATTTATGTGACCACACAATTAAGCTCTCAAACAATAATTCTGATCTTCATTTCTTACATAGACCAAACTCACAGTAACCTATGGAGAAACTTGAAGGTATAATACGTAGAACATTTTGATTTGATGAAAACGATCAAACAGAAAACATGCTTAAAAGTACTGTGTCGGTTGGCATGGAAACCAGGGCTATTAATCTCAAAAACCTGAGGATCAGATAGCACAAATGTCAACTTCTCCTAAAATATACACGTGTAGCATAAGCCTAGAATTATATATTTAAAAAAAATATATTAAAATGCTGAATATGCAACAAAGATGCCTCCAGAGAGATTATTATATATGATGAGGCGGCAATAAATATCTCTGACCAGTTCTGTCTCTTGGGGTCATACTAATGGAAACACTGATTCATGTAATCTCTCTTGATGTTTTCAGGAATTTAGCCAGGTCCTTCTGAGGCAATTCTTTAAAGGTAGTGTTTTCAACTAACTAAGCATTTTGTCTGAATGAGAGAATAATCGTAAAGTGCATGTCCCTGCTACTAACTCGCTGAGATACAGAAGGTTTAATGAGTGAGAATTTAGTTTGGCTTCCTCTTGGTTTCCTTTTAGTGTTGAATAACCCTTTGGCTAACTCAATATAATCACAGGAATTTGAGGTTTAAGGAATCTGGCAGGTATGTTGAAGGTCAAATTGTCTTCTTCCCAATCAGTTAATCAACTGATAGAGAATATAAAAGCCAAACAGTGCTTGTATTAAAGCATGAATGGACTACTTCTGTCTACATTGCAGGAGGAAGAATATGGTTTAGCTCTGTGCAGAAGGGTGGGTGCTATGTAACACAGCACTGTGCAGGACTTTCTCTGTATATAGGGCTTTCCACTGAGAGTCATCTTTCATAATTTGTTAGTATATGCCAGGGTTAATCACAGTTGAATGCATTAGTTGTCTGGAATCACCTAATGGGCTGTCAGTCTAGGCTGAAGAGGGTTTCTCATCCTTTCTTCTGACCTCCTCAACCTCATTTCTGTTCTTTCCCTTCTGGTGACTCCAATGTGATTGTGATAGCCCCATGTATTGCAGGGTTAATCAGATTCAGACTCCTAGCCTATCAGAAGAGGAAGTGTAATAAATACAAGGATGGAATCAGGGAGAGGGATGGCATTGTTATAGTAGTGCTGGATTATCATTGTAAATTCAAGGCTTTATTTAAATCTGGCTGAATTCAAGAAGGTTTTACTAGATTTCACAAGAATTTGCCTGACTTTTTTCCTATGTAAGGGCTTTTTTGTTGTTGTTGTTTGGGGGATTTTTTAGAATTCTGCATAGCTAATGGATGCAGATTATCTGCAGAAGTTTTTTTTACCATATACAGCCTGTAATTAATTTTAAGTTTTGCCTAGTAGTGGTGAAGATGAATATTAATTCATCACATTTTGAT
Source organism: Chloroceryle amazona (assembly GCA_027560015.1). Classification (NCBI taxonomy): domain Eukaryota; kingdom Metazoa; phylum Chordata; class Aves; order Coraciiformes; family Cerylidae; genus Chloroceryle; species Chloroceryle amazona. The sequence continues at coordinate 6,749 of JANHFX010008670.1, forward strand.
AGGAACCGTGTGAAATCTCATTTGAATCTTCAGAGACCTGAAAGTTAAGGACTTTCAGTCTCGTTTCCTGTGATCAAGCAGCAAGTTGTAGAGGAAACCAAATTTAAAAAAAAAAAAAAAAGGAATATGGTGGTATCTAAAAGAGAAATTTAATTATTTCTTTCTTCTTTTAGTGACCTAATGTGCAGTCAGCACTAAATTACTTCATTCTGGTTTTTAGCTTCCCCCTCTGTAAAGCTTCAAACAAGTCTCCCTAAAGACCACTTTATGTATGTGTCTGTGTGTAAAGATTTATTGGTTTACAAATAAAAAGCTCTTTGAAGCATTTGCACTTCATAGATACTATGTAGGGTTTTTTTTTGGTTTTGTTTTGATTTTGCAAAGAACACGATTGCCTTTGCAGCTCTGTACCACCCTTTTCTGTAGAATGGAGAAGCAGTATGTGCTTTCATTTTTGACATCCTCTATCAGCACAGAAAATTGTTTCACTAAGTGCCACTTGTTCAGTAACAAAATTAAAGCTGAAGAAGATGAATCATATATGAGGGCAGAGATCATGGAGCTGTTTATTTTACAAATGTCACTAATAGGCATATTTTTTCTTTAAGTCAAGGAAATATTTGACTAATATGAATGGAAGCATCAGTATAATAAAAGGGCATCTGTACTTTTCAAGGCTTTGTGTATATAATTATTTTCACATTAAATTTCATCACTGTTTCATTCATTACTTCTGCACTAAAGTATTTCTTAAGTGTCAGTGGTTTGCAACTGTAACTGTCAAGTGTATGATTCATAAATGTGAGTTATTTTAAAGACAAAAAGTTATAAAAAAGGGTCAAGGAACTGCTTATCTGTGGTTCAAAAGAACTTGGTAGGACTTAAATTACCCATCAAGGTTTATAGCCTAAGCAAAAGACTGCAAGTTAAATTTGGAAAGGCATCAAATAAACCACTAAGCACTACCAGTTTTATATATTTATTTTAATTCACAGAATGTTTGATATAAATGTTCCTATGCAAATTCACATACGTTATGAGGAAATTTTGTAAGAACTGTATTAATAATAACTCCAAATGACCATGTTTATGTATTTGTAGTCCATGCCTGTCTTGGCTGATGTAGCACTGTGAGTCAAGGTGATGGCTACTGAGTCATCTGCTTTGGAAATTATTCTGTCCACTTCAGCATTCCTCATAGTGTATGGATATGTTGTATGGCAGGCTTAGATCCATGTTATGCCTGAGGAAGGTGGAAGAAGGAGAAATTGGCATTTTTCTTTAAATTTCACATCTTGTTTAGGCTTGTGACATCAGTGGCCATTTATCTTTCAATTTAAGGATGTATTTGGCTTATATTTTCCTAAACTTTTTCTACATTAGTGCACGTAGGAATTAATTTCTAAATGTATGAAATGGACAAAATTCTCTGAACATTTTAGAGAAAGTTTATTATTTTGTTCTTTATAAAATGTCATAGTAGACACCTGTTTAATACCATTCACTGTGTCTGTAGTAACAGAAAGATCTCTGAAATATTCCCCTTGTAGCAAGGTGCTTCTCCTGGATGCACTTTGTCTAGGTACACACAGTGATTGTGACTCAACTGTGGAGCAGCTGTTTTTCATGAAAATCCCATTCAGCTGATTGGCCACTCAGTGGATTTCCTTGGAGTACATCACAGACCTCAGAGGGATTTAGACAGCAAGGGACCTCTTAATGTACCCGTGGTCCAACAAGCTGAAATGTCTTGGAAGTAAATTTGCCTTTAGAGTTAGATTATGGTCCATCTGCACCTTACCATCTAGATTCATTTCCAGAGGGTACCTTGGTACATGGATGCACACTCAGGTCTCATATAATATGCACAGGAGAGTTATGTCTACACAGACATAAAGGCATGAAGAATACAGGGGACATTGTTGAACTCACTGGCTTGTGGCATAGATTAAATTTTTATGCTGTCATTGAATCTTGGTTGCATATTAAAACAAAATATCAAGCACAATCTCTGAACTTTTATGCTTATCACTTTGAGAAAGAGATGTTAAAATGCAAACATTGCAGACAAAACAGAGGTGATAATGACAATTCTTTGTGTGATGGTTTGGTAGTAACAAAGTTTACCTGTAAACTTAAAACCAGGAAAAAAGTTCTTTGGAGTTTTTCTCTACCCAGGGCCTACTGGCTTAAAAGTGGGGTAAAAAATGGCTAAGGCAATAAAGTTGCTTATAAGGAAACACCTTTTTTTTCCTGTTAAACCTCCCTTTCTGCTACCCTAGGATGAGACCAGCCTTACCACTGCTTTTTCCAGCCATAATTTCAGAATGTTGCCAACAGAAAAGCTGTAGTGTTGAGGAAGGAAACAAATGATGTCTTTTTTCCAATAATAAAAGAAAATCTGTGAGGCAGAGGCAAGAAGGTGTTACCTAGCTCAAAGTCTTTTGCTACAGCTACATTTCAGATGGCCATCAGAGCCTACCCTGAAATCTGTGATGTCTGTAGAAGTGATTCACCACAACACCAGCCTCTGCTGAATTTTCAGTTAATTGAAATAGAAAGTGAAGACCTCTGTTAAAATAATAAGTAAATATATATATTAAAAAAAAAGGAAAAAAAAGAGGAAAAAAAAAAGAAAAAAAGAGAACAGTAGTGAGGAAGATTCAGCAACTCAGGAAAACAGAATAGAATGAAAAGTAAGGCAAAAGGGAATCGACTGTGCTACTCAGGCAGCTGAACAGGCTGCTGAACTGTGGCCTGATGATGGTACACATCAGAAACCTGCCACACACATTTCCTGTTTTGTATTGTTTCGTGAATCCCAAAGCAGCTGCTGTGCCACGGCATCAGGAAAAGCCTCACCCAGCTCATTGTTTTGGACATTATGGCAATTAATATTCATGATGTAAAATTAGAACTCATCATGCCAGGGTGATTAATCTGTCACATGAACTTTACCATGGCCAGGAATTTATCCTGATCTTTGGCTTCCAACTTACAGCTTTAACCTTTCAGATTCCAGACAACACTTTGCATTATATTTATTTATTGTTATGTTATAGATATGTAATGTAACATATTGCAACATAAAATATTGAAACATACTGTAACGTAAAATGTTGTTACATAATGTAATTGAACAGATAAAATCAAGGACAGTCTGAATTCATATCATCTAAAGGGATATCATGATAGGAACACATATCATGATAGAAACACAAAAAGCAAGCAGAAAGGTAATGTAGTTTCTTAGACAGGAGACTTTCAAAGAAAACTGATCATTCTCCCTGAAAATCCAGTGTCACTAGAGACTCAATACATTTTAGTTTCTTTTGTTTCAATATGATTATGTAGAAATTTCATTAAAATTTAAGGATTAAAGTTGGTAGACATTTTCCTGAAAAAAAACAACTTATCTCCTACCCATGACCTGACTTATTTTCTGTTGAATTAAGACAAACATTCCCACTGATGTTAAAAGAAGGTGCATTAAATTGTGTCTTTATTTGAAGAAAAGTGACTGAACCGGGTACTGGGATCTTGTATTCACGTTCATCTGTGAGCAAAAGCAAAATCTGGACATATGATCCCTTGTTTTCACAGAATCACAGGAGAGTTGAGGTTGAAGGGGACCTCTGAAGATCATCTAGTCCAACTGCCCTGCTTAATGCCTACTTATCAAAGCAATTTTTAAAGATCAATTACTTATCCCTTGATATACACAGAGACTTCAGCTGGAAAAGTTCCTTTGAGACAAGATACCTCGAAGCACCCTTTAAAAACTGATGTCTTCTAAGGATTTTACCTCCAATGTACACTATATATGACTTTAATAGCACAGCAGTTTCTCAGGCAGCCCCTGGGGCAAAATCACTGTTTGAATTAATTTTTATAAATATATGACATCCCCTCTTCTCCAAGAAAACAGATTTCTAGTTATCAATTATAACTAATGAGAATGTTTCTCTGAAGCTGTAAGAAACAGAAAATATTAAAATACTTAAGCAAAAGCTTGTCACGCTGTATGAAAATATTTCTCATTCAGAAAGAAAATAATCCAAATATTTTCTTTTCTTTATTCATCAAGTTTGAGACTTCTGTCATTAGGAGGTTTGTATTATTCTTGTCCATTTGGCAGACTGTCAGGAAGGAGACAGTACTATTAATAGCAAAAGCTACAACAAAATTTCAAAAGGAAACAAGTCTTTTAATAGCCTGAGACTTCTATGTTTATAATTAGTTCAAACTCTTTCATAAGGAGAACTCTTAGCACTGAAGTACTGGGTATTAGACCTTTGAAGGGTATGTGAAAATCACTGAAGGAAGGAGAAAATGAGGAAAATAGGTGCTGGAAACAGAACGTTTAATCTGAAATAGTGGACAACAGGTTATCAAATTACACACCAGATCTTATAAACATGCACGCAGCGTCAAGAATTCAAGTATCTGTACTTGTCTAGTGCTGTAAAACATTACAGTTTATGCTTTGTAAGCACTGCAAAGTATAAGGAAAACATCGGTCAACAACAAAAAAAATGCAGAAGATAAAAGTGAAAAAAAGCAACCTTTTCTGATTATTTGGCAGCTAAAAGAAGGAGCAAACCATGAGCAAAAGGCCTTTGAAGACATTCTGGAGGTTTTCTTCAAATACTATATGCAATGAGAAATAAAGTGTATATCCTGGGAGCTTTTTTTAATTCATATTTTTACCCTTCATATTTTTTCAGCAATTGCAAATCCACAGAAGAACAAAATGATCTAGAGACAAGATAGGCAGCTCCCACACCAGACACCACAGAATGTCTGACTTCTTTCCTGAATTTCCTGATTTTCTTACAAAATTGTCTTCAAAAAGCAGTGACTTAGACTTGCCTTACAGCTGGAAACTGCAAGACAATCAGGCTAAAATAAAGCACAGAATAATTAGAGCAATTTACAATGTTATGGATGACTTAGGTATCTTTATGACTTTATGCATGGAGTCAGCCAAAGTAATCATTCTGGTCCTTTTGTTATTAAGAGCCACCATTCTACTTCATCTCCTTTGTTCTTGTGTTGCTTTAAAATGAACTCGAAGCTTGATCTTAGGATGCCCATTTCAAGTATTTCATAGTTACTGACCTGGAACTGACTCAGATTACTTCTAAAGGTGATAGACTTTACCTGGCAGTCTGGAGTTAATGGTGGACCTCACTTGTGCACAAAGGAATAAAGAAATTGCCAGCTTATTAGATCTTTGAACAATACACAGAAGTAACTGAAAGCTACAAAAGTTTACTTTCATAAACCTCTGACATCACATGTGTCATTATGCTTGCTCCTCAGAATTGCTGTTCACTCCTTTAAGACCATGGAGTGTTCATACCATTTGATTGTTACCTCTTAGTTTTATTCTGGCCTCTCTGTGGCATGGGAAACCAGTGCAGCAGTCTCCTTTCATTCAGCCCTCTGCACTAGAACAACTCTCATTTGGATCAAGGGACTGAATTTTTTTTCTTCCTCAACTATTGTGGGAAATTTCTCTAGATTTGAAATACTACAAAGTGGGACACATAATTTAATCCCAGCTCACCATCTTCAGACTACTTCAGCAGAAAATGTGACCTCTAGAATAGTTGGGACCAGGGCAAGTTCTTTATGTCATGCTGTTAGGGTTCAGAAATTTTCCAAATGAATGAGGCGAGGCCACAAGGAATGTAACAACTCTGCCTAACATTCACAGTGGCAAGAGGAAGAGGGTAGCCTTCAATTGCATAAAACCGTTTCAGTTGAAGCCCAAGTTCACACAAAGTTAAAATTCAGTGCTGTGGTTAAGTTTGTTAATTCCTGATAATAATTGAAACTGCCAAGATCCATCAGACAATGTTGTCGTTTTATTCTAGAGGTTTGTGCTTTAGATATACCCAGCTGGACTATGGTCATTTAGAATTCACAACTTTCTGGTGTAAAACTGGCACAGGAATCCATTGCATACCCAACATTATTGTCTTTTAATTATTTTTTGTAAGTCAGTGTGTGAGTTTGAGGGGCCCTTCCAAAAAGGAATGTCTGATTTGGCTTTAAAAACAATTGTGGATTGTCTTGAGTTGATCCCTTCCTTTTTTCTTTCCTCTCTCTCTGCCAGTACCCTCAGTTGCCAAACTGGACCTTGAACCAGTGTTTTGAAAACAAAAGTAGGGATTTCCTCCAAGGCAGATGTCAACAGCTACATGTAAATCAGCCTGCCAGATGCAATGCCATTCAGAGAATACTTGAGCAGGCAGCTTTCCCTCTGAGGCAGATAGATGTCCTCTTAACAATGGTGACTCAAGGACAAAAGGACAAGACAAATGTGGTAACTCCAAATACAATCCACCAGCAGGCTAAAAGCTTTTAACTGTTGGAAGGTGCTACTTGTCTTGGGGAAATTTTGTCTCTTTTTCTTGTTGGCAAAATCTGTTGATAGACAGCTTTGCTATCACAATTTCAAACTAACCAAGAAAGGGAATGTTAAAGTATTTCGTTTGGCTTATTCGGTTATGCGTGATTGTGTGGCTAGTGCATCATGATGTGCATCCTGTTTTTCCATCCCCTGAAGCAAGAAGAATAAAGCATTCCATTCAGATAGATCACTGATTAATGTTCACAGCTCTCAGCATTCATTGGCTTCAGGAGTTGTTTATTGAAAATACGGAGCTGAGTCTCAAATCCAACAACATTCCCCCGGGGTGCCCGTTAAGCAGAAGGGCAGCACAGTTGTAAACAATCAATTTTGTAAAGTCAAAGAATTTGATAGAAAAGACATCCAAGTGTTATTTGGTAAATATTTCATGTTTTGCAATGTGTAGTTTACAGGGAGTGAGGAAAAAAAAAGAGGAAGACAACAATTTAAAAATACTCAAGGGAAAAATATCTCAACTAATAATATAATAATGCTTTTTTACAAAGTGGATGCATCATAAAAGCCTCATCTATGTCAGTTAGTGTGAGTGGGTTCCATAGTTTTGGATGGAGAAAATAGCTACCAGGAAACAACAGGCAGAAGGGAGGAAAAGTGTGTACTGTTAAAATAGCATGGGAGAGCTTCCCAGTGAGTGCTAAAACTCTGGTGACGATTTCTTGTGCTGAATCCACAAGACCTGAGGTGGATATTGGTCCCTTCTTCCAAGTAGCAAATGATAAGACAAGGAAATGGCCTCAAGTTGTGCCAGAGGAAGTTTACGTTGGATATTAGGAAAAAATTTGTTCACCAAAATGTTTGTCAAGCACTGAAACAGGCTGTCCAGGGAAGTGGTGGAGTCACCATCCCTGGAGGTATTTAAAAGATGTGTAGATGTAGTGCTTAGGGACATGGTTTAGTAGTGATTTAGCAATGCTGGGTTAGTGGTGGGACTCGATGACCTTAAAGGTCTCGCTGTTGCTTCTTCAGTCTGGTAGCTATGAATGAGCAAATGAGGATGCAAGTGAACTATGGGAGTACATAAACATGATGTGTTATTGGCTGTTAAGAGTAAGTTTGATTCTATTATTAACAGCTTAATGAATAAAAGGTGTTCCTAAGAAATAGTCTGTGATCTGCATAACCTTTCCTTCCCAATCCCCTATTAGAAAGGGGAATTTACAGCTGACGTGCTCAAAAAAGAAATACAGAGAGGAGGAAAGGTAGAAGCGTTAGGGCATTTATAGGCACTACAGCATCTAATATACAAATTGTGGGTCTGTAAACCTTAGGCAAGGAAAGATATTTTGTGAAGCATAGATAGATGGCTGTACTTTATTTGTAAGAACAGGCATCCTGAAACTAGTGTATTTCTTCTACAAAGTTTATAATTGGAACTTGATATCCAATCATATTTTTCTTCTTCATCCTTTTTATGTCATTCTCTTTGAAAATTCTGAGAGCAGAGAGCTTGTCTTTGTAAGCATGGAATTTATCTCAACAATCTAAAATAAAGCTGGTAATTGAAATAAAAAATAATACCAATATCTGATTGTAATATATGAAAAGTAGAGGTTATAAACAGGAAAGTGTGGGCATCCAGCCTCAATTTTGAACCACCTTAAAGGTTTAAAATTGAATTGTAGAGAATCCATATTTATTCCCTCAGTTTTCTTACTCTTTGTCATAGGTAGAGCTCATCAAAATATGTTAAATATTCATTATGGAGAATAATTTGCTATAAACACCTGTAGCTTCAGAAACATCTATCCAAGAATAATAATCACATCATAGAGATATAACATGGATGTCTCTCCACTTGGTTTTGAATGTTTCAGTAGCCAACACTGATCTGGTGAAACAATCTCATTTTATTTGTAGAATGATTGATTTGTTGTTGTTGTTGCTCCACATTATGTTGCTTCTAAGCTGAAAAAATAATGAATGACATCTGTAAAAAAATTAACATGTCTTTAAGCTTATAACAATATATTGGCAAACTTTCAGCATCCACGGTATTAATTATTTTAATGATTAGAGCTAAGGAAAATTAACATGAATCCACATTAGCATAAGATTATTGTTTGATAAAATGTGCATGCAGCTCCCCATTTACTTTTATGTTCTATTTTCAAAGTGTAGAGCTTAACAGGCTTTATTTCCTCTGTCCTCAGATTAAAAACCCCAACCAAACAGATCCAAACCAAAACAAACCCTTAAATGCAGCAAAACCTCTGAAAATATTCTGTAGATTCTTTGTTACATTTATTATACCCTCAGATAATGAGTTTAATTTCAGTTTTGGAATGAAATCCAAAATCTGTGAAGTTAGCCAAGTTTCAATTTTCATTGCAAATTCCTGATGTCTCAAAATGTGTTATGTATTGCATATAAAAAAATTGACAGTTGTTGTCAGTGTTCTATTACACACTTATGTTGTATCTGATAATTAGATACAGTTCTTAAAGTGTTGATATTTGGCCACAGATTTTTTAACTTCAGATTTACACTCCAACAATGTGAATTAAAACAAGATCCTGTAAAGAATTCTTGTGAAGAAAAGAAATATTAATCTTCATCCAAGCAGTGCTGGTGATTAAGTCACTCAAAAAGTACCACAAGGAGGAACACAAGACTTTTATGTACTAAATGTGTGCAAACTATGGTCTGGACTTGGTCTCAGACCAGGATTATCATCCTGGACCTGATGGTATGTTTTTGCAATCATGATGTGCAGATCTCAGTGTTACTGGACAATCTTTCAATATTTGAAAAGGGCTTATAAGAAAGATGGTGACAATCTTTTTATTCTTTCTTTATATTGTGGCAGGACAAGGGATGATCCATTTGACACCCACCCTTCAGAAATGTATAGACATTAATCAGATCCCCCTCAGTCTTCTTCTCTCAAGACCAACATCTTCCCCATCCCTTAATCATCCTCATAGCTCTCCATTGGACTCTCTCCAGTAGATCCTTGTTTCTCTTAAACTGGGGGGCCCAAAAGTGGATACAGTATTACAGGTGTGGTCTCACTAGGGTAGAGTAGAAGGGGAGGAGAACCTCCCTACACCTGCTGGACACAGTTTTCTTAACACAACCCAGGATGCCATTGGCCTTTCTGGTCACAAGGGCACATTTCTGTCCCATGGATAACTCAGTCTCCACTAGGACTCCAAGGTCTTTCTTCATGGTACCACTTTCCATCAGGACGACCACTAGCCTGTACTGGTGCTTGATGTTATTCCTCCCCAGATGCAGGACTCTACACTTGTCCTTATTGAACTTCATGAGGTTCACCTTCTCCCAGCTCTCTAGTCTGTCCAGATCTCATTGGATAGCAGCACAGCCTTCTGGTGTGCACCCAATAAGGGTGTTGAAACACTGGAGCATGTTGCCCAGAGACATAGCAGATGACCCATCTGTAAAATATTCCAGGTAAGGCTGGAAGAGGCTTTGATCAAGCTGATCTAGTTGAAGAAATCCCTGCTCACTGCAGGGGATTGGACTAGATGACCTTTAAAGGTCCCTTCCAACACAATTCATTCTATAATTGTGTGATTCTATAAATACAAGGCTCTCTCTACTAAACTAAACCAAGAGGAAAGTCACAGGTTCAGATATTGGCACATGTCCTGCTGTTTGTTTGCATCCTCTTTTGCATGGTTTCAGTTTGTGCCAACTAGTAGAATCCCAGGAAATACGTGTACAGCAGGAACTGGTGTCATGGAAAGTAGAGATGAGGAAAGTGAGTCCAGAAGACAGCTATCTGTGACACACACTTTCTAGCAGTGACAAAATCCAAGCCTTGTATCATGTTATCTTATTCCACAGACGTAGCCTGTGTGATACAGATTTGGTCCAGATCATCAGGACAGTTCTTTCAAATTAATGAGAGTTGGGTTGAACAGAGTTTATAATAAATATCTGATTTTATGCCAGTTTTCCAAGAGCTGAGAGAGGACACTCAGTAGCTAATTTTATACACTCTCTAAGAGAAAAATGTCCTCAAAAATGTTTGAAATGAAATCAACAGAGCCATTTTGCACCAGTTAATATTCTGTCACATGGCATAACTTCTTTTCCAGTATCAAATATCCTAAATTCAGAGAGTTGTTTTGTTTTTCAACCTCATAACCTGAAAACTTTTTCTAAGCTAACATTTTGTCTGTACAAATTTTGTGTTTCTTTTGGTCTCTTCCCATCCTATTTTCCAGTTATTTCAATCATATTAGCCAGCTGCAAAAAAAAATACATAACAGCAACCACACTGTTTTATCTTGTAGTCCAAGGAAGAATTTTCCAGCAGGAAATATGGACAATTTGTAGTAATTATAATGCACTATTACCTTGTAGAGTCTTTAAAAAATGTGATAAATAGGGGCACTAGGAACATTTTTATGTATGATTTGTTCTAAAAACATTGGTGTAAGTGCATCTCTATTCAGAAAGAATACATTTCATATCATAGATGGATTTAGATCATATTTTCTCATTCCAATTTACAGTCAAATAAATAACCACGCATAAATGTAGGAGCCTTGCAAAGATACAGCCTATCACTTTAAGCCAGAATCTTTTAGTCTCTAAATATATATTTTATTAGAACATTCAAATAATAACCTAAAAATTAATTAATTGTTTCAGCTAAGATAAATCAGCACTATTAAGCAAGAGAGACTGAAGATTTAGCAGCAAATTTCCCTCCTGTCTATCTACATCTTCAAAATAAATATCCTTTCAATAAACTTGGAATCATCCAAGGTTAAGGCAGAATTTTCTTGAGGTGGGTTTTCATCTGATGACTTACTAAAGTTTTCAAGCAAGTTCCTAAACAGGCCACTTACAATCTACTTTGAAGGTAGTAATATGATAGAAATTGAGGGAAGTTTTTGATCTTTTTTTTTTAATCTTTTGAGTCATCCTTCTTTCATGAATGCATGAATCATAAGGGTATGACTAATAGCCAAATGTAAAGTGAATTTTTAGGTGACCATTGTTGATAACTTTTTGTTTAGAAGTTGTCAATGCTTCTCCCCCATTTACTGATAAATAAGTTGAAGTGTCAAAGTATATATCAGATTTATCATCATAATTATTATTTCTATGTTAATTTAGCTTTCAATATGTCTTCATCTAAGATAAAATATCTTTTTTTTTTGGTTAGATCAAAATCCCCACTGTAACTAACATAATTAATTATTGCTTTTATTAAAAATACATTAAATATAATGTTTTTGACATGAAGTTAACTTAATCAGAGATTACATTAGAAACATGGGAGATATTAGCAGCCTAAAATGGGAAAAATTTGCCACAGAAACTTTATTGTAAGATGCAGTAAAGACGAGAAGTATTTCCCAATACATTTGAACCTGTGAATGGTAGTTGGACAAATTCATGTTTCAATTTCTGTAAGAATCTCTTCTTCATCTGCTTTTGAATTAGTGCAGTTGGGCTTCTTTTGTCGTGCTTGACGCAGGTGTCAGTGTTCTATGAAAAGGTGCAGTTGATGTGAACTGTTTGTCTTTTACTACTTTGTTTTGATATTTCCACTGATACAGTTTGTGCTTCATAATGCAGTTAGAAATCTCAAATAACTATGAGATACATGTATGAGCAGCAACTACATCAAATTACTCTCCTTGCTTCATGTCTTCTGAAAATGCTTGTTTCCACCAGCTGGTAAAGAAAGCTGTGGTTAATTTACCCAGCATTTACATCCTGTTCCAATGCACACTGAGGTCAGGTGAAAGACAAAAAAAAGATGATTGTTACTCTACCAGCTCATTTAACAGAAGACTCAAATTATTTACTGCTTTTATTTCCTGAAGTACAGGCTCCTAGAAGCAGGTGATTATTTGTGAAAGATTAGGGGGGTTGTTTTTTTGTTTGCGTGGTTTTTTTAAATCCCCTTTGGGGATTTACATTTCCCTCCTGTTTAAATCCCCAAAATCCCCTGATTTAAATCCCCAAAATCACCAATTTTACATCCCCTTTTGAACACTTGAAGTTCTAATTACAAAGTGTCTACTTAAGAAAACTCAACCTACACCTTTTATCCCTTCTTAATCTCAATCAAATTTGTGAGTTTGAAGTCAGTGTTATTTAAAGACTGATTTACTCAGTGTCAACTAACTCAGTATCTCCTTTCTAATCAGCTGACCCAGTTTTCTGCTTTTAAAATATGTAGTTTAATATATTTATTAATTAATGAAGTCCAATGTTTAAGTAAAGCTCCCCTTCTAAATAAATACAAACTAACAGTAACAAAATAAAGATTTCTGCAGGATTTTTGGCTCGGTGGAAGCCATTGTTTCACCATAATGGTTTCAGGACATAGAGTTTGTTTGAATAAAAAAGATGTGTTTAATGATCTATGAAAATCACCATTGGTAGCCAAGTCCCAAGTATAATGGGAACTGGCAGACAGGTTGCTGGTGATTTGCCTAATCCAAGGAAGAGTGACCAAGATCCCTCAAATGGAAAATTAAGGGATGGTTTATATGGATAAGGACTTTTTATGCAAGCTTGATGCATTCAAGCATATAAACACAGAATCACTTACATGACTTGTGTTCTCTGAGAGTAGAGCTGATAGTAACTGGTTACCAGTAATGTCAGGCTGGAAGGCCAACTGACCACGATAGGAGCTGTCATCTTCTGCATTCCCATGGGGGATTTCCTGCGAGCTCACAGCAGCGAGTTGTTCTACTACAGTGCAATGTGTTTTTCTCTGCAGAAGAGAACAAATACGTGTGTTCATGATGTTGAGTAAGATTGGAAAAAAAAAATAAATACACGTGTTATTTAATTTCTTAAAAATGTATCGAATTTCTGTTGCTGTCTTTTAACAGAAGGCATATGAGTTATGGTATACATTAATTTGGTTTAGTAAACACCCAGTTCTGGGAAACACGGTACTAGTTGATAATTTAAGATGACTTAGGAACATTTGAAGGATTGGTGTCTGTACTTGGGAAAAATGCAATTAGAGGCATCATTAAAATTGTACAAGTCTAGGATACCTGCATTATATTTTCCTGATGCTAAACATTGCTGTGGTATTGCAGATTAATGTAATATAAATTACTTCACTGACTTTTATGTACCAACTTAGAAAAGTGGCTGTGGAGGAGGGGAGGACAGTTGTGCTTTATTTGGAATAAAGTTGTATGAACTAATAAAATCAATATAGTAAAAACAATATTTAAAAACCAAAAATAGAATTTTCAGGCAAAGTCAAAGTATAAAGCAGTATTTATGGATTAATAGAAGCATGGTGTTCATGTTTATCTTACCAAGGAATTCTTTATCATGAACTACAGAGTGGCACCCTAAATACTGCTTTTTCCCTGTGTCCACTTACCATAATGTTTTGCAGAGGCATAATATTTTTTATTAGAAACATTTATCCTGAGCTTTGCTGAGAACTCTTAAGAAGTAAAGAAGGGTAAGGCGCTCCAAATTTAATTTTTTTTTCTTAATTGCTATCTTTAGCTAGGTATAATTTAAGTCTGTTATCTCTACTACCGACTTGATATCTTTTTTAATTAAGAATAACTATCTATCTCCCAGTTAATTGTCATGGAAAAACTTAATCTTTGACAAAGTACACTCTTTCATTTTACTGTTATTAAAACACTTTGATCAGAATTACTAGACAGGGGTTGGTTTATGATTTCTGTTGGACCTTTATCTATACAAGGTAAGTGAAGAATTATTTTTTTAATTGCTGTATGCAATTGAATTGGATTGCTGCACTTCAGTAGGGAATGTTTTAATGATGTTCACCATATAAACTTTTTGTTTGCAATAGAAGTTTACAAATTTACAGTTATAGACACAGTGATGCATGAAATTATGTTTAAGTGCACCCCTAATTACTTTATGTTAACACATAATGTAAATTATTGGGAGACTCAACCTGAAATAATTACCCCCATCTCTGAAATATATAAACAAAATTAAAATATCTGAGGGAAAATTAAAATATTTAGAACTAAAAATGATATCCATTTTGAAATCAATGCACTTTTTGGAAGAAAAGATCTAAATACTTATAAAATTTTGAAATGAGACAGTCTAAAAGTTTTTTAATAGTTTAAGGATTCCTTTGAAGAAAAAGATTTGTTCAATACAATGGAAATTCAAAATTATGTTTTCCATGTACATAATAACTTGCAATGAAAACCATCTTTATTTGAAAAAATAGCCACTTGTGTCTACTAGTGACTACAATACTGGTGATTGCAATAATAGCACCTCCTTTCTCTAATATTTTTCAAGAAGATCAAGTTCACAGGAAACATGAACTACTAACAGCCCAATATGTCCAATAAAATTACATGGTTGACAATATGTGTCACTACTTAACTAGGTGTATAATTACCACAGGTATAAATGTTTGCTGTTCACATTAATCTCTACACTCTTAATGTAGTCAAAGTAATATTAGTGAAAAACTTGGTAACTTGGATTACTTAGTTTCTTCTGGTTTAACTTCATGTAATTCTAAGGTATCTTGGTGAATATTTTTCCCTCTGGAATTAGTGACTATATTAGTCATTAATTCTCTATGAAAAAAAATCCTGTATAAAAATAAGAATAAAAATTAATGGGCTGACAAACCATTAAAACTTGACCACAGTCAACAATTTATTTCCTGGAAATTTTGTGGCCAGAATTGTTACAAACTAATAGATTTGAGTAGGGATAGGCAAATCTAGCTACTATGATACCATAACATCAAGAGCCACTGAAAGCTTAAACACAGCATAACAAGTCTGAAGAGTTCCCAAATGGACAGATGTTGCTATTGTTTTGGCTGATGCCACATTTACATATTTCATATTTGGCATGCAATTGTATTTTCATCTTGGTTTTTTTGTTGTTTTTTTTTTAATGTAAAAACAGTTACTGAATAGCAATTACGATAGAGGGGTGTGTGCACTTGGCAAAGGTTTCTGCAGCTGAAATATCTGGCCCATGAAGCACAGATCTGCTTTGTATAGATAAAATAAAACTATTCAAATAAATTTTGGTTATTTATAATCAGAAGAAACAGACTCAAAAATGTATTTGCTTAAAAGATGGCTGACTTTCTTTCTGTATGCCTTAAACAAATTTGGAATAATCCTTATCAAATATATCATATGCTAACACCAACCTTCTAAGACTGCATGAGAGATTTGTTCTCCCCATTCAATTTTATATATACTTCTCTAAGTTCTAAAGCCACCACCAGACTATTCCAGTCCTTTACAGCCCATTCTGTGAAGAAGTTTTTCCCAATATCCATTGGGGTGGGGAGAGTTATGAAGACACTTTTGAAATAATTTCAGTTCATTCTTAATTTATAACTTAAGCTCATTTAACAATCCCACATTCTGAGATAAAAATAGATCTCAATTACAAGCTCATTCATGAAGTACTTAACATTTAGCTTTAATTGTAATTAGAATAGACATATGACAACTTATTGTTTTCTGGTTTATTTAATATGCATTGATTATGTTCATCACTTTCTGTGGAAGAACTTTAGCTACGGCTTTTGCTAATCAAGCTGGACAAAAGATTGGGGACCAAGGGAGAAGAACCTGCTGAAAAACAGAATCCAGAAACCTTCCTTCATTTCTTGCAGTAAATTTAAAGAAACACAGGAAGAGAAACATTTTAATAAATGGACTTTGGAAAATATCAAAATTCTATTACAAACCTGCATGATACCAATATTCCAAGATCTTAATTTCTAGAAGGAAAACTGTGGACTTAGGTCTCTAGTCCATTAAACAATACCTACAGTTTCAAAAGATAGATGTGTTTGTGTGTGTGTCTGCTTTTAGAATTCCTAACTGCTTCTGGCCAGGAATTACTTGGAAAAGAGTTAAGAATTAATTAAAAAAAAAAAAAAAGATTGTGTTAATCCACTGAGATCAGGCAGCTATCCCCTGCAAATGATAACACTGAGGTTTAAATATTAGAAAAACAGTTAATACATTTAAAACCACTGAACTGCTTATTCAGAGGTTTCAAATAGAAGCAGCTTCATCTGCACCTAACCTTTTACTCAAATGATAAGAGAATAATTCAGTGGTCACTCAGAAAGTTTACTATTTTAAAGCATGTCTGCACAGCACCAGAAGACTTTGCTGTCAACTCTACCAAGTCTTTCGTTACCAAAAGAAGCAGTGACAAAGTTGTAGAAATTTACTTCCATAATTAATAAAACTTATTTCCATATAAAGACACACCTAAAATATCTTGATATTTTCCCTGTGATGATCAATATTGTGCTTTATAATATAGAATTCACCACAGAAGGAATTAGTAACAGCTGCTGAGATCCATCAGAGTTTTGCAATCCTTCTTTTTACTGATATCCAGAAGAAAAGATTGAAATATTTTGACTGTGTGTTAAGAATAAATTTATGGAATCTGTTACAACTGGTGTAACTCTGAGCAGCTGGTGGAAGAAGTAAAACTGCCATTTTGAAGTCCTTATTGTATTTCATTCGTGCTTCTCTTAATAGCATATAGATACATTATCTATACATAAATACAAACATACAATGGAATTTTGTTGGGAGCAGAAGAAACTTTGAAAAGGACAAAAGAAGACACAAGCATGGATTCTTTCCTTCCTAGATAGATCTTGCCTATCTCGTTTATAACTGTGTCTGGATTTCACTGCAGCTAGCTTCCCCATCCCCCTGGAGTTAAATTAGCCATTGATGTAAGAGTTGCAAATATGGCATTGCATGACTAGCAGCTTAATTCTACAGCACAGCATGCTGAAGAGATTCAGCTGTGCTAAAAAAGTATGTGTATTGATGCTTGCTTTCTTTCACTACTTTCAAAGTAGGATTTGGTTATATTCTCCATATAATAATAAAACTGCCTCTGAACTAGGTGCATTTCATTTTTCCTTTTCCGTAATTTCCCATTGGTGTATACTATGCATGGAAACTGGCAAAGCTTCTCTTTTATTTTTTTTTTTCCTAAATCTGTTATGTCTTATGATCTGGACTTTCTTAATTTAATCATGTATACTTTCTCTGAACAATACTTTGAGCATTTCTTTGCATGTTTCAGACATATCTGTTGAAATTTCTGTGGAGCTAGATCTGTCTCTCAACAATCTCTTGAAGGCTTTAATCACATAGCCCACAAATGAGCCTGGTTTTACTTAGCAAGTCTTTTATGATTCCAGTGCTGTGTGTGGATGCCAGAGTTCTCAGCTGTTTAAGGTTAGGATTGGGTTTGGATGTAAAAGCAGGTTATCATATCTGCTTTCATTCATTTGTAGGTCATAATCTTCAGGCACCTTTATCTGCTGTTCTAGTGTTTTGGGCAGGGTTCTTAGTCAAATTATCTCAGAATCACAGAATGTTAGGGGTTGGAAGGGACCTTGAAGGATCATCTAGTCCAACCCCCCTGCCAGAGCAGGATCACCTAGAGCAGGTCACACAGAAACACATCCGGGTGAGTTTTGAATGTCTCACAACCAACCTGGGCAGCCTGTTCCAGGCTCTGTCACCCTCACCGTGAAAGAGTTCTCCTTAAGTTTACATGGAACCTCCTATGTTCCAGCTTGCACCTGTTGACCCTTGTTCTGTCATTGGATGACACTAAGAAGACCCTGGCTCCATCCTCCTGACACTCACCCTTTACATATTTATAAACATTAATGAAGTACTGAATAACTCTATGGTGAATGCAGACTTACTTATCTCTTGAAAAGAAAAAAAAAGGAAAAAAACCCCTATCCTTTAATAAGACAAGTATTTTCAAAGGTATTACACTGAAACTGGGTTCAAAACACTTTCTTTTCTGGCCTTCTCCAAAGTCCTTCATTATGGAAACTGGATTTTCTCAAAGGTTCAATGTATGTAACTCCTTGAAAGTCAGAAGGAGCTGCTAGTTTTACTTGAACATGTTTATACCAGTTGTATGGCAAGCAGCTGTACTACATAAGCAGTGATTCATCAAAATCCTTTTTAATCAGCAAACTACATTTGGGTGTATGTGAGCTAATGCTTTAGAAAGCTTGTCAGTAATCTGAAATCAGAGAAAATAAAGAGCAAGGGAAACTAAAGCCATAAAAACTTGCAGTAGTCTGAGATCTATAAAATAAATTACTTCCAATGAAGTGTCAATCAAGTATTTAAAACTCCCTGGCTCCCTAAGCTCTTCATTTGTTTAAGTTTATTTGTAAGATGATGTTAGCTTAGAAGTGGCCCTTGCTATTCAAGGTGTTCCCGATGCCTCTGGCTGTTTTCTACCGGGTTTGTCACTTCACAGCTCACCTCAGAATGCTAGTACAAGTTAATGAAACTAAAGATGTCCTAGCAACAAATGCCTAGACAAGAAAACAATCTCTTGCCTTGGCTTGCTGTCACATACTGTCATACCCTACCACACAGCATATCAGTCCCCCACTGGGTGTTAGAAATTTGTTAAAATAAATTTCTCTAAGATGTGAATTTTGTTCCGAGCAGAACACACAGATGTACATGAAATTATTGTCTTGAAGATAAGAAGCAAACTGGGAAGAAATATGTGTCTCAGCTTAGCCTGATTTCAAGATTGCAGCATGGGCATGAAGAATTAGATTTGAAGAGGAATTGTGCTCCAAATCTGCTCTCTGCTGAAATGATTGGGAGGTAGGTCAGTATAAAACAGTCTTGTTCAAGATTGCCAGACTCAGTAGTTTTGTTTTATTTTGTTTTGTTTTCTTAATACATCTGCAATGAACATTCAGCTTCACTTTAATAGAAAGCATAAGTTTTCTCCTGACAGAGTAATACTGAAAGACAAAAAAAAAGAAGGAAAAAAACCAAACCAACCCATCAACCAAACAAAAAACCAAACCCACAACACTTTCCTTGGAACAAATATAATTTTATAGTTTGTTTGTTTGTTTTACATGAAGGAAGTCATACAAATACAAACAAAATTATTAGCACTGGAGTCATCCCAGGCATTTGTATTGACATACTTGCTGCATATGTTATGAGAAGATCTAATTACTTGATTTCAGATAAGAATTTGGACTCGGGTCTGTTGGTTGCTTATCTCTAAGTACAGTTGTGCCAGCAATGTGAACGCAGAGAAAAATAATAAAAAGTAAAGGATAGATTTTTTTCTTCTTGTTAGAGTTACATTTCATTGCAAGGAGGGATTACAGTTATAAAAAACCCTTTCATTTCTCTGAAGCTTTTTTTGCTTGACAAACTGTATGCACTTATGAATCATTTCACAGAACTAGAACTATTTCCATCCACCACTGAAATGAAAACAACATGGCAGGTGCTTCAGCAGTATGGCACAATAATTTTGGAAAGGAAGAAGGAGAGTGATAAAATGAAGCTTTACAAAGAAAGAATGTGATTGGCTGCTCAAATGGAAAGATAGAGATGCTTTACCTGTTTTTAGTTAAAGCTTTCCTTGCAAAGTAAGACACAAGAAAAGAAAGCAAATAATTTTGCTGAAAATCATTCAATTTATGTATTTTAAATCTTCAGTCTTATCAGTCAAGCTGGTTCTTTTGGCACCTAAAACTAAAAGAGGTAACACTTATAAAGAGATAAAATTTTTAAGTAGATAAAACCAAATTATTGTGAAGCACCCTGTCAGCTTCTTGAAACGATAAAGTTGCCAACAGCATTTTAAGAAGAGATGTATCTCCTCAGGATTTCTGCATGTAGTTCTCATGGTCAAATACTATGGCATAAATTCTTGACAGCTTGATCAAAATAGATTGTACTTGGCATTTTCCATAACTGAAGCAAAAGAAATACCATAAAAAAAGCTTTTCAGTTTATACCACTTTTCATCATGGTATTTAGTATGCAGAACATTCCTTTGAGCTGTCACCTTCCTGTCCCCAGGGTCTATTCTGCTCTACATGTGGACACCAGTGGTGAGGCTCCTGCTCTCTCTGGCCCCAGGGAAGGAACCCTTGAGGAGCTCAGCAGTGCTCCATTTTCATTAGCCCTGTGTTGGCTACCAAGTGGATAAACTTCTGCTGATCAGCCAAGGTAGAAAATCTCTTTTGAAAACATTAGTTCTCACGATACACTTGAGAGTTAAGCAAGTTTTTCTCATGCTGATTTCACATGCAAGCAACACCTGAGACATGAAGGGGAAACTAGGCTGCAAATAAAACACTTGCCACTGAGCATGAAATCTAGGAGTACTGTTGACTTATAATTCCCTGTTGCAGCTAGAAGACAAATTTCTTTCTTAAAGCTACTTAGCACTGAAGTAACTTGATTTAAAAGTTTTCAGGACAATTCTAGACCAATCAAAAACTACTAAAATGCTGCTTGTTAAATTCCATTGAACCTTAACTGCAGAACACTTCTATCACAGGGCAGTTTAAAGAATCTTTATTTCTTTTAAAGAATGTGAAATGTTATAATTATGCACACCACACCTCATTGAATAATAAATATCCCTTATCCTTAAAATTCATACTAATTACATACAGAAGTAGTTGGAAGTACAACTTCTGAAGAATAAGGAGCAACGTGCTGCTCAGAAAATTATGCTGAAATTTATACTATTTTGGCACCATATCCCCCCCTCCTATCTCAGAGGAGCATGGAGAAGATAGAAGGAGTTTTTCACCTGTACAGGGAGGAAAGTGGGGGTGCAGTGGGCAAGAACTGTATAAAAATCTGGGACACTTTCTGAAAAAGTCACGAAGAACCATGGTTTATTAAACCAACCATGTTCTGTGTTGGGACTTTCTGTTCAAATTCAAGTAGCATAAGTAGAACTCTGGGGTTTAGATGAGCCCATTTACTTGAAACAGTTGATCCACACTTTAGATTCTCTTTCTTTCAAACTTTTCATGCAACAAAAATGTCTGTGACAGTGACAGAAAAACACTGGTTTATCAGGTGTGATACAGATAAGTGTAATATAGGTTATTTTATGCTGTGATGCCAGTGCACATCAGATGTGATATTTGGTTTTTATGGGTACATGTCACTGAAGGCTTCATAAAATGTCACAAAACAAGTTGTGATCACACAGTTGCACCTAATTCTCTGCAAATAAAATGGACAGGATAAAATCATGCTTAAGAAGATACTTTCTGATGATAAATGGTATTTATTTTTGAAATTTTATTTTTCTTTTTAAACTATGCAAAAAAAATATGACTCTGAATTTCATGTTTTTCTAAAACTTTAAATGTATATTAAAATTCACATAACAAAGAGTTCTCCTGCTAGAACTTCTCAAATCTACCTGGAAGCAAATCCACTGGTATCCAGCCAGCCAGCGCACAGTACTCTGGGCTGAGACATTATGCCAGATTGTCATCTAATCCCAGAAAAAGAAATGTTACCTGAACAGTTCCAGCACCTCCCAGGGATATAGAAAGAACAAGGCCTTGCTGGCATTTTCTTAAAGGCTATGATTGGATTGCTTGTTTTCCAAGGAAATTGTAAAATTTGGAGAGATACCTTGTGTGAAAATAAAGATGCTTCTTCCTTTACAAGTGCCCTGATACTCAGATACTTCATTGTGTAGGGTGATAAGAGAAACTGACAAACTCCCCAAAATCAGGTCTGTTCTAATCACATATTGAAGAAGATTAATCTTATTTCACAGTTACAGTCACTTCTGAGGCAAAACGAAACAGAGTGATGGCATAGAATAACATGCATCAATTTTCAGAAGGGCTTAAGCAAAAAATCCTAACCAACTGAAACTTCAGGTCATTCTAGGCAATTAATCACACTGCCTGCTAAGAAAAATTCTGTTAAGTATTTCTTCAACTCTCTTCACAGACAATATGTCTTCATGACCCACACACTTTTATACATCTGAATTTTCATTCATCAAGATGCTCACAGGAGCAGTGATCCCCTGCCAACTGAAGTCAACTGAAAAAGGGTCTCAATGTTTTCCACTGGATAAGGCTCTAAACATACACTTTAAGTTTTACACTGTACTCTCACACATGAGTTGTTGAAACACTTGCACCCAAATTTATATTAAGTCAGCATGGGACATTGCTCAAAACACAGGACTACAGACATCCCAGAGCTCTATTAGGGAAGTCAGGAAACACAAGGAATATGATGCAATTTCTAAGACATAATAATAACAATACAGAAATATCAGAATGCCAAATAGAATTTCTGCCATCACTGAAAATTTGTAATCACCTTGTACAGTAAAAATCTACAGTAATAAAAATCTACAGTAATAAAAATATACAGTAATTACATTTTCAAGACAGAAAATATGCCTCTGTTCTGGTTCACTATGAGAAAGGGGAAAAAAATGAACATGTCAAATAAATTATGTGCTGTGAATCACTTGCTTGGGTCTGTTCATTAAACCAAGCCTTTTATAAAACACATTGTTCTATATGAAAAATATTTTTACTGTTTCTTCCCAGCTGCATGAATTTCACTTTATTCTGCTAATTAATTGCACATGCCTTTGTAGTTCTAACTTTAAGATGTTATTTGAAAGAAAACATGGTTTTGAATCAATATCAATTACATTCTTTTAATTTCTCAGGGGAAAAGATGATGCTTAAAGAAAATTAGTCCTATGTCTACACTAACTTGTTTCCATATAGAATGTACTTCTGGACTCTGGAAAGTCTGCAGCACTGCTCACAGATATCTACAGGTCTCTCAATAATTAATTTTCAAAATAACTTCTGGGGTTTTATTGGAGTATTTTGCTTCAATAAAGGTGTAGTTCAGAGTGGTGTCCTTATAACCACAGGACCGGTATTGGTGAGTTTTCTGTTCTTTCTCCCTGGCATGGGATTCTTGGTTACCCAAATTGCTCTCAGCAGATCAAGGTGGAACGTGGTAAAGTTCTCTAGTAGGTGATAAAGAGCAGTAAAGACCAACCCTGACATTTCTGCATCATGCTGTCCTCTCCATAGTGCTACCAACAAGAAAAAAAAATGTTCTACAGGAAGGTAATTGATAAAAATGAAGTTTAAGTATACCAGATGAATAGGTTTTAAAGTATACCCGTTGAGATTTCCTCCTCTATAGACCTCTATATTGTCTGTTTCCCAAAACATTATGTTTGTGATTATATTATGTTTTTAAAGACCCTGGTTGCCCAGGGAGGTGGTTGAGGCCCCATCCCTGGGGACATTCAAGATGAGGCTTGACAGAGCTCTGAGCACCCTGCTCTAGTTGAGGATGTCCCTGCTCTCAGCAGGGGGGTTGGAGTAGATGACCTCTAGAGGTCCTTTCCAACCCAGACATTTCTATGCTTCTATGTTTAAGTCAAAAACTATTACAAACAGTAACTTCTTCCTTGCTTCCATATAGCTCCATCTATATTAAGACCAACTGATGTAACAACAGCAGCATACAAACACAGGCAAACTGTCAGGATATTTTGGATATTCACTGCTCACAACAGATGTCATCAATCTTCTGGTTTCTCTTTTTCTTTAGATTCCAGTGTTCTTCAGAAAGCACCCAGAGTCACCAGCTTAGCAGCAGTCTGACTGACCCAGAGCCTAAGCCTCACTATTGGCTGCTCAACACCCGTGAGTTAGCCTGATAGAAACAACTTATGCATTTCCTTCTCTGTCAAATACACCAACACTAAAAAGTAAATTTATACAGATTTATACCATAAATTAGGATTTAAAATTATTATAGCTAACCCATTATGGTTAAAAATCAAAAATATTTATTTTGTCTTAGACATTTTCTATGCTGTCCAGGGAACCCTTTTTTGTCTTTCTCACCCCAAATTACAGGTGTTTGATCTCAGTAAATATATTCATTCTGCCCATATTAATATGATCATTGGAAGACTGTGGAAACAAAGCCTTGTCCTTACTGCATTCTTGTGACTGTATTCATGCCATTTGACACCTTTTGGATTCTTTATTAAGATTTAAACCATATCCATGGAATACATGTAACTCCTATCAATCTCACAGATCTCAGTTTTGGTGAAATAAGTTATTTTTATTTTCTCTGCAATGTTCTCAATTACAAAAAGCCTCTGCATTTGCTGTTAATCAGATGGATTCACTGGTGGCCGTCCAAACTTGATTGCAACTGAACTATCCATCTCACTATATAAACACTCTTTTCATGTGTGTTAATTTAGTTATTCATGTTGTGGCTGTTGCCATTCTTCAAGCTCCAGTCAGTTCCCTTCTGCATTTCATGCACCTTTTAATAAAGTTCACTTGTGTTAGTTTACTTATATTGTGTCCTTATGCTCAAAGCAGTGCTTTTCAAACTTCTGTAATAGAAGTTCTTAATCAAATTGGCATGACTGATTTAATGGGAACATTTACATGTAGTACTACACATGGTTCAAAAATCAGAGATATCTTACAAGCATCTGCTCCGTTCAGTATCTGAGTTATATTCAATCTATGCTTCATAGAATAAGCCCTTGTACAGCACATTGCTTAAAAAAGAAGCCTCACAGACAGCTTAAAAATTATGTAGTTGACTACAGCTCTCTCACACATACAATAATTTGGACTCATTTTGCTTAAGGGCTTTGCTGAACTGCAATGTTAAAAAATCCCTAGATCTCAACATCATGACTTTAAAATCTTCAAAATCTACAGAATTCCTTAAGTTGTCTAAGCAAGGTGTGTATCTCAGCAATGCATGTGATAAACAAATACTAATGTGATAAAAAAGTGGGGTAAACAAATACTAATGGCACTTTTCATGCTCCACACAGATTTCTTAAAAGAAATTGAAACTACTTCCAGCTTGAATCCAGAATGTTTAAAAGATTGTCTGCATTTCTGGGAGGAACACTGAGGCCAATGATTCTGCTCTTTTTCCCCAATGAAACTCTTCACCAGAAAAACATAATTCCTCTGAACAGAAAATAATGGTTTCTCCTGAATATCTTGAAGACTGCATATTGAATCTTAATTATTGTGCACAAATCATAAATTAAGATATTTCATTGAATTCATTGCATTCCAAATAAATGCAAGGCTGAGTTTTGGCTGTATAAAGACATCATGACTAAACATATCACTCCTCTACCCACCCTGACTCATACAATGTCAGGAACAAAAGGATTTGGAAATAATTTCTACCTGAGGAATTAGATTCTAGCTTTGATTCAGCCACTAGCATAAATTCCCTCAGATTCAGACATTCACTCTTTATTTCCAATATATTCAGAACACCTACATCTTTCGACAAGACACAAAAGCTAAATGAGCTAGAAAGAATCAGAAGAAATACTTAGGCTCTGCACTGAGTCACTGTTAAGAAGATGGAAAATCTATGGTGGAAACAAAACAGGAAGTGAAGTTATACTACCAACTTTATAATAATAAGAAAAAATAAATAAATACATGATTTAAACATTTTCATCATGCTAACCATGCTATGAGTTTCAGAAAATATTCCACTGAGCACTTTGACAGCCAAAACCAACTCTAAATAGCATGATGTGCTGAAATGCCAGGTCAGTGATGACATTCACACGGTTAAAAGCAGCCAAAATGAACATCCATACTTTGTGTTGCAATAAATGGTATGTCCAGTATTATCAAATCTCCCTATGCGAATGTGTTGGAGTTTATAGTCTTTTATGATTTTGTCTTCAGATTTAGCTCACTTTATTTATTGATTAAATGACACTTTGATAGGATGTGGTCAAATTACACCATCAGAATTAAAGACTGCCTTTCAGTACTGAGCAAGAAATAATTTGAAGAAATTAGAAGAAAGGCTGGTAGCAGAATTTTCTCACTATCTTGTGAGATATAGAACAAAGCTTGGTTATAGATAATTGATGGAAACTAAAAATTGGAACTTGTATTGCAAGGAAGTTGCCACCTTAAATCTATCTTTTGACTTGTCAGATGTAAGTTTTAAGCAATTTAGCAAGCACGTGCTTGATTTGAGTGTATAATTACAATGATTACATATGCTGATAGGGTAATTGAATTTGTTAATGACAATTGGCCATTTGCAAATACAATTATCTAATTAATGTGCACAATTTCAAATATACAATGGTGTCCTTCAGAGGTTTAAAAAATAATTTTCTGTATTCTGGAAATGTGGATTAGTGATAGCACTTTGCTACCCCACACTCATCAGCATTTCTTGTAACCTTTGTCTTGGAACTTTTAGTCTTGAATCAGATAAGCATCCTCTTCCACATGTACCTAGCTATAAAGAACATCAGTGCACACGATGTATTTACCTCATGAGCTAAAAAGAGCAAATAGGAATATTTTTCTGCAATATTATGGGTTAACTACTCCTGAATGGAATGTTAATCACACTCAAGTAATGTTATAGAGGAGACAACATGTCATGCTTACTGTCATGGTGATCTCTTAAAATTTTGTATGTCTGCTTAATTTTGATCAGGTTAAACTCTGGAAATTCCCTGGTACTCTGCAGTTGAGGAGGCATTCTGCATTAAACAACATCACAGTACCTTGCATGAAAGGAAGCAGTAATGATGCACAACAGCCATTCCCTAGAATACCTCATCATTCTGTGGGTTTTGTTTCTGTCCAGCTGATCATAAGATATCAATCAAAAATCAGGAATAGGCATGGTTGATACCCCATCCCTGGAAACAGTCAAGGTCAGGTTGGACAGGGTTCTGAGCAACCTAATCTAGTTAAAGTTGTTCCTGCTCACTGCAGGGGGCATTGGACTAGATGAGCTTTAAGGTCTCTTTCAAACGAAGCCGTTCTATGATTTTGCAGGCTTTATCCCCAAAGCATTCCTTTGAAACTCTTCCACCTTCAGTAGATGCCTCTGAGATGAATGCTACAATTTTCCCTGGTTTTATGAGGTGCTGCTATTTGTCTTCCTGGCAACTTAAACTTTCTAAATTCATATCATAAACATGATGAGTCTTAGAGACTGATTTAAACCTTTGAGTTCCTTTCAGTTCTTCCTCTCTGGGAATGTATTAGTAATGGACAATTTTCCTGAGGTTATAAATCCCTAACACCAGAAAAAAATTCTCATTTCACTGACAAAACAACTTCAGTGTATTTTTTTTTCCCATTTACAAACTGTAGCTTATGTTAAAACATAATCAATAAACATAATCCAGCTTTGCTTCTAATCTGAGATTATGGAACACATACTACATTTAACAGGACAAACTGCTTTATTTCCAATACGTTCTATTTTTCTTGGAAAATGCCTCAAAATCAACAAACTCAATGCCATGGTTCTAAAAAAGTTATCTATATAGAGAAGGCATCAGTTGGTGTTGTCAGTGGCTACCTGCAGCATCCCATAAATAACATAATTCTCATAAATAGCAAATGGCCCAAAACTTAGAAGACGTGACAGCAGCCCTAGGTGCAACTTTCTTTGCCAAATGACTCTGTTCAAACTGACAAACTACTTCAGGAAAGGATAGTAATTATCTTTAGAAACACTGCAGCATGGGAGAAGCTGGATTTAATTTAATCAGTAGCACCGCAATTTAGATTATGATTCATGCTTTAATTATTCAAAGCACAAATGTTCTTGTCAGAAAATCTCCATTAGGGATCCAGTCATTGGGAAAGCCTAGTCATATATGAGTTTTCTTGCCACAGTCACTCCTAATATTAGGTTGGGTTTTTTTCCCCTGAGAATTTTATCTAATTCTGTTTTGCTAATGATTAATTCCAGATATGTCTGAATTTTATGACTGATAGAATAAAAATATATTTTACTTATAGTTAATTAAGAATTAAATTTACAAATTCATACAATTATATCATTGCCATTTTTGCAGCTCCTTTTGGCCCAGCTCCTGTTATTTACTATTATTCCTTCCTATCCCAATCACAGAATTTTATAATCATATATGCCTTTTATTTGTGACACTGATTAAATCATTTAATCACTTATCCCTACCACGTGAAAAAAGCCACATTGCAGAAGTGTTCTTGTAAAGCAATAAGAACAAAACAACCCCTGTAAATATATTGCTAAAAGCATAATTTTTGAAGTAATTCCCAAAATGAGGCAAGATAAATGGGCTAATATCAGCGCTAGGTTAGTGATCATTACACTGGTTCACATTTACATAACACTTCAGAATATTTCATAATATAAAGATGACTAAATTAAACTTTACATGCTTCCAAGAAATAAAGGAATAAATTATGTTCACCTTGGAACTGTGTGTTCCAAGACAAAGACATATCCTAGGTGAAATCCTGGGTGAAGTTTTTAATGGTGGAGGGGAATCCCAGAAGTCATGCTCATGAGTATCAAACTATGAACACTGCTAGAAGAATTCTAGAAAAGATACAAATTATCAGCCAGAGTTTCTGGTTGATTTTGTCTAACATCTATCTTTAATTTTAGGTCATCCTGCTCCTGATAAAATTTCCACCTTCTCCCACTCCACTCATCACCACAATGTAAAATATTGCAAAAATAACCAGGCCTAAAGAAGATTCCTTGCTTCAAATCAAGTCAGCCGTGAATCTTACAGACTTTGCTGCTTGGAGGTTTCTTTGCTGCTGACTTTTAGTGACTAACTAGAGTGGATTTCATATGATAAAATAGATTGTCACTATTGTTAACAAGGAGCCCAATCTACGCTGCGTTATATGAAAATAATCTTGAGTTCTGATGAAATACATCAGTTCAGAACATGATCTATACTGTTGATCTTTGCATACACCTGCTGCTTAAAATAGATGTGCATCTGTTTCTTATAGTAATAGGCCATAATTTCATATACTTTAAGAAGAACTGAGTCCTCTTCACATGCTGTTCATCCTTTCGGCAGAGAAGCTGTCTGAGTTACTACTAAATTTTGCTCCATTCCCACTCCTCTGGGCTCCAAAAGGACAGCAAAAATGTGGATAGAGTATTTTAGTATCAGTAGCTTTTTACCGTGTGAGTGATCCTATGGTTTTAGTCATAAATTTCTCATTAAAACCAGTGGGAGTCTCAGCTGTCCAGAATGTCTGGGTTTTAATAAGATTTAGTAGGGCTTTAACAATTAAAGGTATCCTGAAAAGTTTAGCATAGTGATCAATGCATGCAGAGTGTTTTTACTGCTCGCTATTTGATCTCCCCTCTACAATCATTGAACATGACATTTCTTCCTCAAGGCAATTAGTAAGACAATATTTAAAAGTCATTTCAAGATGCTGTCCCTGTGACTATTTTCCCTTTGGATTTTACACACAAAACCAGACACCTTTTATATTCCATAGAGGCTGATTGTACTTAAGGAAAGTCATACATATTCTAAGAAGCAGTCATAGTAAATATACTTAATCTGAATCACAGGCAAATTAATGTTAAGTCCCAGTGCTGGAA
>JANHFX010008670.1:47196-59966 GCA_027560015.1 Chloroceryle amazona
GTAAATGTGAGTGAAACAAAATCATACATATATTTCCCAGTTTTCACTTGCTGCAAATATATATGCAAAATGGTAAATATCCCAAAATTTAACTAAGGTAGATAAACTGCCTTTCTTACTGTGAATAGAATTTTAGCAGCAGAGATTCTGAAATAATCAGAAGCAATTGCATAATTATCTGTTAAAGACAGATTAGTTATTGACATGGTTAGCAGTGGATGACCATCATTTTTGGCATCATTCTTGACTTGAAGGAAAAGAAAACTTCAAGAGGCATCAGTGTTGGGGGAAAACCAGGAACGGTTTGCAGTACAAAATTAAAAAAAAAAAATAAAAATTCCTCTTTACTTTCAGAAGTCCTGTGATTGAAGAGCAAACTGAGATGATAGGAGTATGAAGATTGCATTGTGTTGATTTCTAAGTTATGTATTACAAATCCTGATGTGTTCCAGACTCTGAATTCCATTCACAAATTCCTAGTTTGTTATATATGTTTAAGTCAGGACTGTGCTGGATGACTCAAACACAGTGACAATACAAACTTCCTTACAGACATTTCTTATGAGGAGGAATAAAGGCTATTTGGCATTTCCTAGAAACTAAGAATATTGTAGAGAGTTACTCATGTGCAGCACTTTCACCAGCCATGCTACACATGTGCATCATAGCTGTTGTATGCCTGCACCATAAAACCACTCTTCAAAACACACTGAATCCATAAGGGTTGTGATGTTCTAGGATGTTACACATGTATAAAAATCTGCCTGATACTTCCCCAGGTATCAGGCATTGCTGTACAGGCACACAGCAACTATGCAGCTTAGGTTTATTATTCACTGCTTCCCAGAAACAGTGTGTTTTCTGTATGTAACCTGCTTTAATCTACTCACACTGTCAAAAATCAGTCAGGATTTCCAGGTTCTAGGGTAAGTATGGCAGTCCAAGCCATTGTCAGAGGTCTTAATTTACCAGATTGTCTTTTGAAATTGAAAAAAGAGGACATGACCAGAAAACAGAGGTTGAGAATAGCTCAGGGAATGATCTTCCCAAGGTCTGAATGAAAGATCAGACAAGTTCAATCAAATTGTCCTTTCATTTTTTGCTAAGTCATTATGGTATCAAAAATGCACTTTGGTAGAGTTGCATACATTAACTAATCTAGCATAACAAATAATTAATAGCAAGAATATATTGATGCTTCATTCATGAAAGTAAAGCTTCACAACTAAAAGAACGTGCTCAGTGCACGGTGTGAGAAACCCTCAAAACCCTCAGAATGCTCAATGGCAAATGAGTAATGACCTACTAACCAAATCTTTTGTATACATAAACAGTAATGATGAATATTGTAGTTGAAAAGACTTCTGCCTCAAAACCACAATATATCCATCAATCATCTAACATAATTATTGGTTGAAACGAAACCCCTTGAAAACCAAAATGAAATACTTTTTCCTTCTTAATCATATTAATAAAAGGCAGCATTTACCCGTGGGGAAGGAGGTATCTGAGTTGTTGCCCCAAGGTGAATTCTGAAAATTACTTCTGAACTCCAGGTAAGATTGGATTTCTTCTTCCTTTTCCTTTTTAATAAATGAAGAAGATTACAAGGACTCAAGCAGAGATTTCTTACAAGTGAAGTCAGAAGCAACCTCATCCAACTCTAATTAAGTTTGTATTTTTTGGAGTTTTCCAAATATGTCTTGACCTTTTCTGAGATTCTCTAGTAAGAAATATCAGCCTGATGTAGATCTTAACTTCTACAGGTTATGACCGTGAGAAGAAATAAATAAATAAATAAATAAACACCCTAGAGAATAAATCTTGTTTTCTTTGCTTCCATGCACGTGGCCTTGCTTTGCTTTTCATTGAAGTGCCTTTGTTTTGACCTACGAGTTTCATTTTATTTTCTTCCCCCTGGTCCAGCTGATAGGAGAAGGGGGGGGGTGTGATAGAGCAGCACCTGGCATACAGCCAAGGTCAAACCATCACAGTAGTATTTGTCAGCAAGAGTTTGTTTGTAGCAACAAGGAATTTAACCTTGACAAACGTCTTTTCAAGCTACTACCTTCTGCAATCTTTCTGTTTCTTGATGTTCTTTTTATGGAGTTTTTAATGATTATTAATATTTCTTTTTTATTGACCAAAAATGGTCATGTTAGATAAACAAGATGTTCATCACTGAAAGTGATGGAAAGCCATTGAAATAGTATGTTGCAGTCTTTCTTCTATTGTAAGAATAAAATTTATACACATTCTGCTTATCACCAGTAGATATAGAAGTGTCAGACTGAACACCTAAAGTGGAAATGGTTATATTTTGTGTGAATTGAAGACATTCAATTTACAGCCAATAACAAATTTTCATTCTGCATGAATAATGGGTACTCCACCCTTCTAACAACAGGGGACAGTTTCAGTCTCATGCAAATTCTCGCTGGCTGCATTCTGGCCATTGAAACAGCTGGCATAGGGCTGGAAGAGAGTTAATGCATTAGGGAAAGAATTCTTTTGGTTTGGGTTGGGTTGGTTTTTGTTTGTTTGTTTGTTTTTCTTTTATGATTTTTTTTTTCCATCTTCTGGGACCAAGACAGATAAAATAGAAAGATTAAGTCCATCACACAAAACCTCAGAAAAGCCATTTGTATTATTCCTGTTGCTATTTTGAAGTTCAACGGTTTTAAACATAAGCTGGGTAATATTTTCCTCCTCAAATGGAGCCTGCTTGGCACAGGTACAATTATTCACAGCTGCATGCACGATGTTGTTAAATGCAGAACAGCATCCTTAGCTGCCTCCTGCATATTGACAACAAACAATATTCAGCTGATTCTTCTCTCTAAACAGTTCCTCTGAATGACAAAAACCTGTTCAGGGATATTCAGATATAGCAGAAGAGACAACATATCAAAGACAAACTGGTACCTTCTTCACTTTAGGTTACCAAGAATAAGGTGCTTCTATGCTTCAGATCTGTTTGTTTCAATATTCCACTATCATTTGTCACGTAGATACAGGTGAGTGCAACCTGGACAGATTATGAATATTGAGATGGTTTTAATTGTCCAATTTTCTAGACTAAAAATAATATTTGTTTATACAGTGAATTCCCTCCACACTGCTTAGTCTACACCACTGGAAAAGAATTAAAAAAGGTCTCTCTGTACATGCAAACCTCATAGTAAAAAGAACACTGTTCCGTAGATTTAAGAAGTGTTACTTAAAAAGCATAACAAAAATAATAAAATAACTAAAAAAAACCAGCAAAACAAACCAAACCATAACAAAAAAAAAAAATCAAACACAAAAAACCTAAACAAAAAAAATTAGATGGTTTACTTGTTTTGCTGTTCAATTATTACTACAGGTGTATATTTCAATACTGTTACTACCCCAATGTCTGTGTCCAATTCAAATTGAAGGATTCATTTAGAGGAGCATCAAAACTGTAGAATATTTTTCTAGTTCAGGACTCTGAAACTTTGCATCTAATTCATTTCAGAGTCATATATAGAAATTAATGTTCCTTCTCTAAGTATATGAGAAGTTGATGAGGAAAATGACAACCAGGGTGCTACATGTACAAGGTAAGACTTGTATGAATTACTGTACTAAAAAAGTTACTTTAATGGAAACTTACTCCGAGGAAACTTAATATTGAGCATTATTTTTTTTTTCTCTCCAAAATACAGGACATTGGTCAAAACCCCCATCAAACAAGAAAAAAAACCCAAACCCATAAAACTAAAACCACTTGTCAGCTTCAAAGAGGTATGTATAGTTTGTGAGCTTTTTTCTAAACACCTCTGTGCAGCCTCAGTGCCTCAACAAAGGCAGTAACAAGTATCTATTGTAGAAGCAAGATTATTGTTAGAACTGATGCTTTCTGTGGGTTTGGAGAAATTTTTTTATCAAGCAGAGATCTGGATAGGAAAGATGGGTATTGGCAAACAGCATAGAAGTCTAAACCCCATAATTCTTTAATTTAAAAGCTCCGAAGAAAATGTACGAGGAATGATGAACTCTTGAGACAGCACTTGAAATGAAATAGTATAGGAATAGTAAGTTCAGTGACAACGTGTGTAGCCTAGGTTTTTTGAAAGCACCCTTTTAAAGTTAATAAAACTTAAATAAAATTTTATTCGTGACTTTTTCAATCTAACACAGATCACAGCTATTTTTTTTCCTATATACTCTCAATACTTTCTTTTGGGAATATAAGGATTTCAACACTAAAACTCGATATTCTGTGTAGAAGCTGGGCTAAAAGTAACTGTGGTTAATGTAATAAAATGAGGTATTTCATCCAGATATCACAAGGTTTAGCAGGATGTTTCCTTCCTTTACATCTGGTTATAGCTGTTTCCCAGACAGCTGTTCACTTATATGCAAAGAGGAGGTAACTGCTGGAAAAGTAGTATCTTCTCCTAAAGAAAAATGGTGAAATGGGGGCAGTTGAGACCAAGGGAGGAATTTCTGGTAAACACTGAGCTATTTAGCTTCCAGCTGCCTTAAGCAAATGTGAGAGCAAATGAAGTTGTCTTTTGAAAGCTCACGTCGTCACCATGTATCAGGATGAAGCAACTTACGTTGTATTCAGTGACACATCTGAAAAAATGTTTTATTTCCTAAAAGATATTGTTGGAATTCAGTAACTGCTATTGTACAACAGGTCTGCTGCAACTGTAAATGTGCCAGTATTCCTTTACCTAACCCATTGGCACAGTTTTTGAACACTGGAGCATGTCCTTTTTCACACAATTGCCTGTAGAGATAAAGCATTAGCTGTGGAGCTGGCAAATCATATCACTTAAACCAGCTCTAGTTTAAGTGATAAAATATTAATTTGTGCCTTTGGAGCCTGTTTTTCAAATGCCTTCACCATCAACTGATTTCAGAAGAATTAATCTCTCAGTTAGGCATCAGAATTAAAAACTGCTTTAAAAATGGTCACAGCTGATAAAAATGAGACTGGTATTTCTTCTTCAGTAACATTTCACCGAGTACACTGCATGTTCAAAAATCTTAACACAAATTTAAGAGTGCCAGAAATTTAGATATTAGAATCTGTTAAATGCTTTTCAGTCGGTTGGGAAAATATATCTCTCGTTTCTACTTTTTTGAGTGCAATAGTTCTCCATTTTATAATTAAATATATAATATAGTTAGTTCATTCCTGGCTATTCCTCTGTTCTCCTGCTGTTCAACACCTGATTGCTAACATATTGTTATTCCCATTGCTAGACCTTCAATAAAAAAATACTTCAGAATTTGCTGTGTTTTGTGGGTTTTTTATTTTGGTTTGGCTTGGGTTTTTCCTTGAAAGAAAAAAGAAATAACTCCACATTTCCCAGTCAAGCACAAGAATACATATAAGTGAATTTTATTTCTGTTGTCATGAAAAAGATTTCAAATATGAAGCACCATTCTACAGATGGTGAATGTCAGAACACAAATCACAGCTGTGTGTAATGTTGTTCTCCACTTCTGCACACTACACCTTCCTGGGTGTATTCCAGTTTAATAATACTTTGTCATTTTAAAGTCATTAAGCAGTCTCTGAAGAAGTGGGCAATATATATTATCCCTTTTAATACTTCTTTTTTTGGGGGGGGGGATACAGCTGGAGTCTAAATTATAGCTCACTAAAGGGATGAAGAGAATAGAAAAAAAACTTACAATATTTTTTCTCTCAAACCATTACTGGAGAAGCACAATGGAGCCTGAACTACTTGGTACATTTTTAATAAAAAATCAAGAGAACTAGAACAAAACCTTATCCACAAAAAAAAAAAAAAGGAAAAAATTAGTTAAATACCTGCTAAAAATCCAAAGGCCACTGAATTTTAAAGTAACTGTACAGGATATTAGTTTTATGTAATTTGTGTGCAGAACAGAATAAGTGAAATAAAACTATTTTCCATCACAAGTCAGTACCAAAAGTACCAAAAGATGTATAGATCATAGTATTGTGAGAATGCCAAGTACAGTTTAGTAATTTCTTAACTTGCTCAATGGAGCCACTCATCTAAGAAAGACTTTCCAAAGTGGGTCCACAGAGCCTGTGTTGGCAAACTTTTATTCACAACAGTTGTTGCATAGTTTTCAGAGAGAGATTATTCATCAGCCACAAATTGTAGCTATCGCCTGCACAATCTGCTATACTTTCTAGACCAGCCAGCATAGGATTTATTTACACTTTTGGGTTTCCACATGTGTTTCCACACATTCTGTGTAAAGGAGTCCCTCCAAGTGCAAATACAGTATACATCCAGTCTTGGTCGGTTTAGTTTAAGAAATCAACCAATATTTTGAGAACAAAAATAGCATGTCTATAAAAGTGCACACAATAAAGTTGTCTCTTCTGGAAAGTTGTCTCAGTCTACAGTGAAGTCAAAACAATTGTCATCTGTTCAGATTCATAAGACATTTAAAAGTACAATACAATGAAAGTTAAGACAGTTACATAAGTAAATGCACTCAAGTACCTATTCAAGATATGCGAGTCTCATTGTAACTACGAGTTAATGAGTTGTCTTTCATTTTTTTGTACTCTGCCA
The DNA here is from genome assembly GCA_027560015.1 of Chloroceryle amazona. Classification (NCBI taxonomy): domain Eukaryota; kingdom Metazoa; phylum Chordata; class Aves; order Coraciiformes; family Cerylidae; genus Chloroceryle; species Chloroceryle amazona. The sequence continues at coordinate 53,757 of JANHFX010008670.1, forward strand.
TTCATGTGCACAGTCTTGGAAAAACCTGAGACTCAACAGAGTTCAGCAACAGAGAATCAATGGTTGATCCACTGTAAAGCCCTAGTAGTCTCCTGGGATTATAAAGGTAACATTTTCTGGGATGTTTAGGAACCACTAATGTGTCTTTTACGACTATTCAGCAATTCCCTAAAGATTCATAGAGTACCTGTAGTTAACCTTGTGGAAAAGCACTGAAGGGCTATGACTTCTGTAATTCCCTTTGGTTTCCAGGTGTGTGCAGAACACATGTCAAGTGCAGTGCAGAGTCCTGTGGGAGCAACCCTGCTCCCTTCAGTCTGGGTTGTCACTGTTCTCCACGGACTTTATGTTACCAAGCAGATTTCCTGATACAAGATACCAAGGTTAAAGCTGAGTGCAAAGGAAGATGTCACCTGAGGGAATAAATATTCTAAATGAATATTTGCCAATACCTGATTTATACAAATCCACTCCAAATCTTTGAAGTCTTTTTGAATTATTGTCTGATGGGAGATGAGGCACATTTGAAAAATCATTTGGTTTTGATGTGGAAATACACAAACATCATTTACATCAGGAAAAGGCATAGTTTGGAGACAAACCTGATGAAAAAACGAAGTGTTGAATATGAGCAGACCCAGACTGCCAAATGATGAAATATACTGATTAACTAACCTGTGCCACGAACAAGACTGATCCTCATCTATCTGTCAAAACCCAGGAATACCTGCCATTGTCATTTTAGCTCAGTATCAGTTTGTAAGCACACTCAGATTAATAGCGAATGAAGAAATGTACTCATGGTGTACTTAGAAAGGTTTACTACATAAGATATTTTTAAATAGGGATGGATTTATGGCATTGTCCACTTGGGATGACAAATCCAAAGAGGGGGCACAGCTTGTAGGTGGGTGGATAGATTAAAATTCAAACCTATTACAAACATTAATACCTATTATAAACATCAAAACTTTTAAAAGTGAGGTTATTCTGCCACTCTACTCCCCTCTTGTGAGACTGCACATGGAGTAATGCATCCAGCTCTGGAGCCCCCAACACAAGAGGGACACAGATCTGTTGGAAGGTCCCTTCCACCCCAAACTATTCTGTGATTCTATGAATCTCTATTAGGATGCGGGTGAAAGGGTTAACAGAACATGACATATAAGGAAGCATCCAGTCTAACTACAAAGAGCAGTTAACTCACCAAAATACATACACTTTGTAGATTAGTAATTTGTGTGGTAAGCACGTTTTTCAGTGTAGCTGTTCCCGTATGTAAAAAATATGTAACCATTAGCACTTCTACATCGTGTTCTCTGCAAGAGATCTTTATCTTCAAATATACCTTTTTTACTCTTTTATTCCACAGATTTATTATCATACGCGTGAACTTTTGTGACTAACCTTTTATCAAATCTTTATTACAAGTTGGTAGGTAACCAACTAAAAGGTAACCATGGGAATCATTTAAAAAAAAAAAAAAAGCCAACCAAACCTTAGGTGCAGGAACCAGTGAAATGGAGAAGGCTGAATCAGTTACTTGGAGATGATTGTCTAAGGAGACCAGTTGTCCTTAGTGTGAATAATCACCAGGATGTCTCAATGAGAGAAAAACTTGAGTCAGAAGGCTTTGCAAACCAAAGCTGGATTATTGTCTCTACAGGATTTATTAAGAGATCCAGAAGGAAGAGAATTTTAGGATTGTGTAAACTTTATAGGATATTTTAGGGGAAGGAGTGAAAGCAGGGTGGGGGGCCATCAAGGAAGATCAGGAAGGAACAAGTGCAAGAAAATAGATGGAAAAGGGGATAAAAAGGGCCAGTGGTATGTAAGCAGGTTGCTGGTCAACATGCTTGTCTGACTAATCCCTGGCTATGACCACCTCAACCTGTCCTATCCTATTAAACTCCATTACCAATGATTTTCCACCAGTGTCCTCTGCTCCACATAAGTGTGTTTTTAATGATCTGCTTAGAACTTCAGGCCGTTTTGAGGTCTGCTTGCTCTGGCTCTTTGTTTTTATATCTGAGTCTGGTTACGAGTTAATGGCTCGAGTGTCTAAAGCTGACTACTGGAGAGATGCATACTGTGTATGTGACTTTGTGCCCGCAGAGTCCCAACTTGTAGTAGCTGAGGTGCCTTAGTGCCTCAGTAATATTGAAGGCAAGTTATTTGCAGCTCTATAACCTTTCATCTAAGCTGCTATAGAAGTGTGCATACACTTAACTGCCAATCAATGTGCAACACCAATTAGCATGTTGCAACTAGTGCCAGAATCAACCAATAGGGAATTTGAGCAGATTCCAGTGAGATCTATATAGTACTATTGGAAAATCATGGAAAAAATTATGATCCTCATCTACACCACCACCACTTGATACACATTAGAGAATCACCCCCAGTGGAAGACATGTTTGGGACTCCTGGATAGCCACTTGGAGAATTTCCTCTCCCCCTCCTTCTTTCTGTCTTTCTTTCTACTTTCTTCTCTTGTCCTTATTTTGTTCTTCAACAAAAGTAACTTTCACTAATAATAATTCTTAATAATATTCTTAATAATAATAATAATTCTTCTAATAAATCTTTTTGAATATGACTTATCTAGACATCCCTTGTGCAACAAGTGGTCTATATGTCAGCTGCTAGTATGGAACCATTATTACATGGGGCATAAAAGCCTGTGGACCCGAACTGGTAGGAAACCAAGGTCTAGGAAACCAGCTGCAGCAGACACCAGAGCTGTTTATACCTGTATATGCTGCTTATTCCACTTATTCTTAATTCTGCTGAGTTGAGGATGAAAAGCAGGCTTGGGCCATCCGTGTGAGTGCTGTTTGTGCTCACATGGGACAGGCACCAGTCTTCATCTGGGTGGATCTGTGTGGCTGGCTGTGAGTACTCTGCGTGTGTGCACATGAGCAGGTGTGAGTGCATGTGCACAAGCACGTGTGCCACTGTGCAGGTATGGAAACTAGCTTCTGGGTGGACCTGGGGAGGAAGAAATGAAGCAGCCTCCCATATATGGGTCTAAGGAAGCATCACTGGGTCAAAAGTCCACCAAAGTCAGTGAAAGCAGACTAGGGAGGAAAAATTCTGTGTCCTGAAGTCCACTAGAGTCAATAACTGCTAATAATTTATATTTGTTATAAAAATGATTGTTATCTCCATCATACAGTCCCAATTTTCTTTATAAAATCCATATTATGGATCCTGCAGAAATTACTGAAATCAATTTACTTGGCATAGAGCAGATTAACAATACCTTTGCAGCAGTAAATGAAGCAAAAGACAAGTGACACAGACTTCTCCTGACATTTAGGGTATGATTGAAATGAATTTTGCATACTCCAGTCACTAAGTTGATGAACTGGCCACTTGGCTTCTAACAATGCACGGCTAAACCATTTTTTTTTCAGTTTCAATTTTCTGTGCCATTTCACTCTCTCAATTTGAGTAAACGAGCAAGAATACTGTAAATATATTTGTACACTTCTCAAGCCAATTGTTTTTAATTTTTCTTTACTGGCCTGCCAACCTTAATGGGAATTATTAGGAATTACGTAGTTAGCTGGAATTAGTGAGACTCAAGTGGTTTAGTCTGAAACAGGTGATTCAGGAGAGTTGAGCAGCTGCACAGGATATTCAGTTTGGACCCATGCAACACAAACTCCATTATGAAATACTAAAATATTGATCTGGTTGCATTCTTCACTGTGCAGCTGTAATATTGTAATCGAATAAAGCCTAATGCAACAAAACCTATTTAAAGGTCACTAAGTACTATATCTAAGAGTAAAATAAAAATTCTTTCCAACAGCTTGTTTTTCCACATCTCAGGCAATTTCAGTACAAGATAAAGCATCACACAAATTGCCACAGGCCTCATATTCCTACAGTGTGAGGCCACTGTGAGCAAATAATAGGCCATGGTTTTGGAGAAGGAGGTCAAGGCTTTCTTGTTTTTAAATATGTGATTATGACAGGCAACAAAATTTTATATTTTTCAATCTTCCAGTTAGCAGAAGGCTAATTATATTTTATAATTAAACTTTAAAATATCTGAGAGTTAATATAAGCCTGATCCTGAAATAATCAGATGATAATGAACCAAATAAGAAAATTGAAAGAACAAAACATCAAGGTGTGTAGAGCACTAGTTTCACGTGTAGTAATAATTATAAAAATCTCCCTCTGGTCATATTTTCTAAGCTAAGCTGATTCCAGTCATCCTTTAAAAAGTAATTATGAGATTGAACAACATTTTGTAGAATCTAGTGCTAAATTTCTCAGTGCCTGGAAAATATTTCACTACTGGCAGGCTCCATTTATCTCAGGTCCTATGCCCCATATTTTTGAAGCCCAGCTTCTACTCCATGTTTACAAAGATCTTTTGCTCACTGACACTGCTGTAGAACAGACTTACTCTGCTATTGGATGAACCTCAAACATAGTTTGAGGTAAAAACTTTTTGTTGCTTACATTAATCCCCTGTCTGAAAACTCATCCTTTCTTGTGAGATGTGTGATATTTATTGATCTCTGACCAGATAAAGAATATAGCAAGATCAGTATCACTAGCAATTTGGCAATAAGCAACTGAAACAGGAAAAGCTGTTACTCATTATAAAAGTACCCTTTGAAGTCTCAAGATATTCATCTGGGATCAAAGCTGTTGCTTCTTCAAAAGCTCCCTAGCATGGTGAAACCAAAAAGTAGGCTATCAAAGACTGACAAAATATGTGATGTCAGGAACTACTAAAAAATTGACAGTGGCTATCTATAAGCTCTTTGCAGGTAGATTTTACCATGGGAGGAGATAAATGTACAACAGTGTCTAGAGATACACAGAAATTTTAACCTGTTTACAGATTGAAAAGATCCAAAAAAGTCTATCCACCAGAACCTCCATCTAATTTAGAATAGGAAACAAAAGGAGTCTGAGTTGACCTTACAGAATATTAGCTTTCATGTGTTTTATTTTAGTTAGAAGGAAAATGGATACTTTTTTTTTCTACATGCTTATTCAGTACCTTAAAAACATGTCTTTGAAGAAGTTTTCAGATGAAACATGTTAATTTCAGCGTGCTGCCAAGCAGGCTGTCACTACTACTGCCAAGTTTGACTGCATTTTTTTTTCTGTTCTGTCCAGTCCACCATACACCTTGGATGGCATTATTTTACCCTTGTAACTTAATAGGCTGGAAAAAGTATGGAAATTTACACAATTATCTCCAAATAGCTAGTTTAGCACTTGGATTCTGTATAAAAATACTTAATATTTATGTACCCCTCTAGTACTTCAGAATGCTTTACTGATATTATTTAATTGCTTTACCACTGTCCTGAAAAAATTTATCACAAGCACACAGTGTTTGGGCCATTTAAACAAAGAAAGTAAATGTTCTGCTTTTGTCTAAAGAAGTATACAAGACTTCATTCTAGGTGCTTAGGAAAACTGGTTTTAATAATGAAGTCTTAATGGACAAATAAACAGTCCCCTGATCTCAAGTGAACTGAAGATTTCTAACTGTATAATTCCAAATCAAAACCAAAGTTTCACAGTCCCAAGTAATTTATCTGAATAGGGGAAAAGTACATTAAGATAAGCAGAATTTACAAAGATTTGACATGGCAGTGAGAAATTTTGAATTATTCCAAAAGTTTTTCTAGGCAGTAAAATATATTTTTTTTTAGGACAAACCCATCCTTTACATTAGCGTGTGGGGGATACTTTAGGATTTTTGAGAACCAATAAGGGACAGTAAAACAGTCATCATATGTTAGCCATGTTTAAATAACCTCAGTGAATGATAAGATTTTGCTGGAAATTAGTATAATCCAGATTCCAAAGTTTATCAAGCATTTACTTCATGAAGGTGACAATTCTCCAGCTCTATTCTTCTCTGCAAATCCATTACCCCATTTTGTAAATATACTGAGTTTTTATTTAGATACATTTGTTGTATAAAAAAAAAATAATTCTAGGTTGTACATCAAGCACTTGAAAACCAGAAAATATCAAATATGCAAACATACTTCTCCAGCTTCACCATCCACTTTACAGAGTGGACAGAAGAAGGGCCCTGGAGAAATAAGGGCACATGGTTCTGTAATGATCATGTGACATAATGGTTTGCAGGCACATCAGAACTATTGTTTGTATCATGAATCTACTTATTCCTATAATTTCATCCTTGGAGTGTTAGAT
>JANHFX010008672.1:0-18866 GCA_027560015.1 Chloroceryle amazona
CAGCTTTGTAAACATTTGGTTCTTTAAAGCCCAAAACAGCTGTTAAACTATTTAAAAATAATCACTTTAAGCAACAATAAAATCATTTAACACCATATTCCACCTTGTGCGAACTGTGTACACACCCTGAGTATATTTTCTTGCTAAGAAAATAAGTTCCTGACATCTTAGATATATTGACATGAACCTGGGATCTAAGTCCAAATTTTTGATGCTAAAAGCTCTTCAGCTGCTGCTTAGCTCTGGCCATGAACTCAATTCTGTGCCCCCGAGGTTTTGGGTTCCCTGTGTCCCTTAAAGTACACTTGTTGTGCACATGTCAGGATTCCTCCATTTTCATAGGCACAGCAGTTCAGTACCTTCCTAGAGTTCAGACCTGTTCCAGATGCAGGAATGCAGTATTCCTCTCCTTCAGATATCTGGAGATGCTTAAGCTGCTCAGTAATTGCAGAGAATGCCCGAAGATGCCAATATTTTTATACACTCCTGAAACTCCAGTTGTTGTTTGAAGGCAAAAATCTTTCTTGTATATAAACCAGATGATGGACGCCCAGGGAGACAAAGACTACTTTCTTTCATTTGCCTGATCCAGATTTATTAGCCCTCAGCAAAAACCCTATGCACCAGGATAGGCTTCTCCTTGTAAATGCACAGATTTCTGATTTATTCCTCTGAAGCTCAGTCTGCACTCCAAGGAGGAAAACCACAAGATTCGATCATCCAGATAGGAGGTAAAAGAGTGAACACAGCTCTGCAATCTATTGCTCACTGCATTCCCTTAAGAAAGTGAGATGTCCCTCCAACCTTTATGTGTTCCAACCAGTGACATCTAACATGAAGCACATTACCAGGCACTTGAAAGGAAAACAGTGCTTTAAAGCAAACCAGTAAGCCTGAAATTGTTTGGCCTGTATCCTCATGGTGGGGGGACTGGTGGGAGGTGGTGGTTTGTAGCAGTGCAGCACAAGGATTTCAGAGCTTCCTTTGGTGTAACCTTTTTATTGTAATTGTATTTGTTCTTTGCAATTGTTATTTTTTTATTGTAATCTGCACAGCAGCATGTTGGCTTCGAGCAGGTGCCTGCTTAGTGTGATGGCCGTTTCAGATTCTCACACACCATGCACAAAGGTCTGCCTGCCCATACTGGGTCTAGAGTCTATTTATAAGGTTGAACCCCCACAAGCAACGTTCTGCAGCACTTGGGTTTAGGAAAACAAAGCTCTCCCCTGGATCTCAGACACAAGTTGTCAAACTGGTATCCTGCATCATTTGTGAAAAACGGCTGATTAAATCCATAGCTTTTCACTGAAACAAAACATGCATCTTACTTTGTGTTTAAGGCCATAATTCACTTCCAGTTCCATAAGCAGCACACTTTTTCGCACATTTAAAGTCTTCTGGAGTTCATCAAAGGTGGTATGAATGTCATCTACAATGCTAGCCTTTTGGTTGGTTAACTGGTGTATGATTTCAGATATAAAATGAAGTGCTGAGTCGATCTCTGGAAGCCTGAGGGAGGGATTAAATGACAAAGAATGCAGTTTCAAAAGTCTTTAAACACTGGGCCTTGCCCCGATATCTTTTGATGAAACAATCTCACCAGCAGGCTGTCTTTAAACTCGGTCATTTCCCAGAAGTAACTTCAGTCCTTTTATTACCACAGAGTGGTTTTGGTCTGGTAAAATAAGGCTAAACTGAACCCCTTCCTTGTGGAAATTTATTAGACTTTAGGCATTTCCGACAAGGTGGCCTTGGATCCTCTATCCTTTATGCAAATGTAACTACTCAGGAAGATGTAAATACATCTACCCTACTTCTTCCTTCTTTCTTTCTTTCTAGCCTTTCTGCCACCACAGTGTTTGTACCAGGATTACTAGTTTTCTAAGTATCCAGTATTATTTCTTTATCTACCATTAAATTCATGACTGGCTGGTACTTTTCTCCTTAACATTTTACACCACTTTGGAGGATTCTTGGATTTCTGATGGCCTCTCTTTTGCTCTTCTCTCTAATCCCTCAGTGCATCCCAGTCAATGGATTTCTTTTCTTCCTTATGCTGGCCTCACTATCCCTGCCACCACATTAAAACATCCACCCGAGGTAACACAGAAAGCCAGCGGTAGAAACGAAAAATGGCAAATAATCATCAGAGTCTCCATACCTTTTGTTGACAGCATCCAACTGGACTTGGAGAGAAGCCTTGTGTTGCTCCACCACATCCTTGAGTGGTACCGTGGGATGCTCTGCGTGTTCCCCCTCTGTACACTCCCGGCACATGGCTGTCTCACAGGACTGGCAGTAAAACTCCATCACCTGGAAAAGGGCACAGCTATAAATTCAGACATGGCAGCAGTAACATCATTCAAAGTGTTTCTTACTGGGTCCTATCCAAGCTCTGAAACAAATTTTTCTCCTTTCTTAGACAGCAGTATTTACAACCTCAAAGATTGCTGTTATTCTTGTTATTATTAATCCCTTTAAACCATCAAAACTTCATATCTGAGATTATAATAAGAGTGCTGATCTAAACTTGAAAGAGAAGGAGATTGTTTCGACCTGTTATGTACCCAGTAAGATGCCATCAAGATAAAAAGATGTAATTTTTTACTGCCTTAGCCCGGCAGTAAACCTGAAAGCTTTAAGCAGGTTTGAGAAAGAGTTTTGGAAGACTGTCATGACTTAACCAACGTGCTTACAGGCAAGTGAACCACCCAAATCCCTTGTATGAATTTCCAGTTCAGTCAGGTACGATTGTATCAGTCACACTACTGCTTCCTAATGGTAATAAATGGTCCTTGTGAGGCAGAACAAAGTTTTGCCAGCAGTGAGCTCAGTTTATTAGCTCTAATGCTCATTAAGAACCTAACTTTGACATTTGGAATTTTTTTATTTAGCCTCAATGACACACTGAATATTCCAGAGTACAGAAAAAAAACAGATTACACCTTAATGGGATACACAAGTAAATGATGTAGTGAGAAACTCCATAGGCAGAAAATACCCTACACCTCTAAAAGCAGGGTAAATATGAGGAAGCATTTCTTTATAGTTCAAGCACAGGGAACTCTCATGTTGAGATACTGCAAACCAAATATCATTTTTTATAAGAACACACACAACAAAGATGCCACAACAGAGGCTGAGAGGATATGCACAGAAGGAAAAAGGATACAGCCTCACATATGGAAAATATGAGGGGTGGGAATAAGAGACCAACTGGAAGGGAAAGCATCTAATCTCCACGGCCTGAGGAAGAGTAAGTTACAAGCTGCCAGGCAAGCCAATGAGAAAGCCTCTGCGCATCAATTTCTATCCGATTTTAATCAGCTTTAAATCCAGCATGGCTGGAAAGATTGAAAATAAACTTGTTTAAATAGAAACTTATTTCCAAGCTAATATAAAGAAAATGTGGTAGTATTTAAATTCAATAGACTTGATGCAAATTTTTCCCTTGGTAGTAAAAATACAACGGGTCTGATCCTACCCCAAGCAATATGCAAAAATCAACGGAGAGGATTCGATGCAGAATGACTGCTGGTTTTGTGAAGCTACCTCCAGCTACCACCTCAGCCCCCTCTCACTCCCTGAAGCCCTGAACAAAGGTCTAGTGTGTGCACTTGATCTTTTAATTTCCTAGCTCCATAAGGCATCCTCAGCCTCTCCCCAAGCCTCCCAGGCACTTCCTGAAGCAAGAAGATACTCCCATCATGCACTACTCAGCATCTTAAAAGGCAAGCCAAGTTAAGGTTGGTTTACAGGACTTAAAAATCCACCTTTCCCTAAAAGGAGTTCTCAGAGAGGTATAAGGTGACACAGTTTTAATTGTAGGAAAACCATTTCTTTCTAAGCATACCCTAGACATTTAACTGATAAAGTCAAATGCAAAACAAGTAGCATCTTCATTTTGACTCCTTTTTGACATATATTTTTTTTTGTATTTCACAATCAAATGGCTCCTGTCACAATTTCTATGTGAGAAAAGAACTATGATTCATTTTCAGGAGAGTCAATAAAAGCAAATACAAACTAGGAAGGTATTAATCAGTAACCACTACGCACACATAGGCAGAGTACACATTACAGAAAGTTACAGCAGTTATTCATTAATCAAAGCACACAGCAAATCAGTTCTACAAGTCCACCTAAATTCCAGCAGGTCAGTAAAGGAGAGGGAACTGAGCTGTTCCTCTGCAAGAGCAATCACTGCCTAGCCACTGAATTATTCCTATACGACTGATCTACCTACATTGAGTATCAAATGAAACAGCCCCCAGAGTTGTCTTAGACTACTGGCACCTATTTCTCAGCTCACGTAGAAGCACAGCATTCAGTTCACAACACAGCATCACTCAGCTTTGCAACTTGGTTTCCTTAGATGTTTGCATAAGCCTGGCTATGACTCAGGAGCTCCTGTGCCTACCATGAAGCCACACAGGTTAACACTGAAAATTGTGAAGAAAGCAGAGTTAGGGCTGTGCTTGTAATAATCTGGGAATACTTGCAGAGCTGGGGGTACTGGCCAGTGAACACACTGATTTGAGGGGGTGTGGGGCAGGTGGTGGGCCAAAAAAGTAGGTGGAGAAAAAAAACCAAAGCAGCCTCCAAGGACTGATAGGCAAGAAGCACAAAACACTGCAGATAAACTGAAGCTCCCTGGCTCTAGCTCGTGCTGACCCAAAGCATCCTGAGCTCGGACACCCTTCTGTCTGGCTCTGTGTTGATATGCTCACATACCTTTTGGTACTGCCTCAGTGCACAGGTCAGTTAAGCCTGTAAGGTCCCTGCCACATGCTGCCTGAACAAGAACACTGGTTCCCACTGTAACAGTTGATTCTACAAGCAAGAGAGCTATGGAAATCCATCCCAAAGTGTCAGATGCACCAGGTTCATTGCTTGCAAGACAACAATCTTGACCACATGGGCTAAAAGAGAGTATCATCCAAGATAACTGGTAAGATGAAATCATTTCAGATGCTCCACTAAAACCATTTGAGTTAATTTTAAGAACCACTTGTCCTTTGTTGACATCTAAAAATCAAAGAACTACTGTGATTCCAATTCCCCTACTCTCTTTTTAGAACAAAACCACCATGACAAACCAGACCAGACAGTACCTATCAGCACCTGTACGTATCAGAGGAGTGCCTCTCACTCACATTTCCATCATGATTAGGGCAGGAGAGTGGTTTGCCCGCAGCAACAGCGGTGACAGTCTCCAAGATGGAAGACTCTTCAATGCTGTTGTCCGGCGTTCGTTGCAGGACATCCATCAGGTTCGTGATAAAGAAGTTGTTCTGGAGTGCAGAAACCCCTTTCTCTGGCAGAATGGAGGTCTGGCGGCACACGGGGCAAGAAAGGGTTAAACTATGTGCTGGAATGTAATTCTGTAAGCACCTATGGGGAAAGGAGGTGGAAGGGGAGAAAGAGAGAGGCAAAGTGTCATCAAAGAGGAAAAAAACTCCCTTCAGTTTAAGAAGTTGCTACCCCTACTTATAAAAGGAAAGGTATTTTAAAAAAAAAAAGTGGTTATGGGGATTATTTTGTTTCCTTTAATTTTTTTTCCTCTGTCACATGAAAAAAAGGTTCAATAAACTGACATCATTTTAAGAGGGTTGTGCCTTTCTTTGAGATATCTGTGCAGGGTGGATCCACACGTCCAGACATCTACTGCAGCCTGCTCTCGGGAGAGTAAAAAAGATGAACTGTCAGATGAAGTTTGACAGACAAGAAGTTATTGCATTAAGTATTTGAGCCTGGGTTTTTAACTGACTAACCAGTGGCTGACCCTTGGCTTTCCAATAGAATCTCCTCCATTAACTTGGATTTGGGGGTTTAGTGTATCAGAGCTAAAACCTGGTCCCAATGAAACCAGTGGAAACATTTTCCATTTATTTCAATTAGGAAAGTTATTTGGCAGTTAGCCAGAATCAACAGAGCTCTCTCTACTACATCAAGAAGCATGCCCTAGGTTATGACAGTTTATGTCAAGGGGAGTTTTGGAGGAGAACTTTGTGGATTTTTTTGTTCTTTAGGGGGTGGTGGGGTGGCATTGTTGTTGTGGATTTTTTAGAAAAACTAAATTGCACAGAATACAAATCCGACCAAAAAGTTTTGTGATCAACAACATGCAGCAGACTGCCACGAGTGACACTCAGTGCCACTTTTGGCCTTGGAAATGAAGATACCAGCTGCTGGGCATGCAACATCCAGCTGCAGCTGGCAATTTGGTCCCATAACACAGAAAGCTCTGCTCAATGCAGTTCTTAAGGAGTCTAAAACGGGAGCAGTGCTACACCAAATTCCTCAGGAGAAGCCACCCAAGAAAGTGTGACCTCGCATGGCTACAAAGCTCTTATCCACTTCCAGGGGCTTTGCTTACACCACTGTTCATCCTCCCTTAGCAGCTGTCCTCCTGACCCCCCCAGTAAGGGCTCTGTGAAAGGAGTGCTTAGGCTTAGAGCATCAACAGCACGTTGGAAGAGCTCTTCCAGCCTCTCTCCATAACCAGATCAGCATAAGAGGATTACAGTGAAAACCAGAAGCTGACCTTAGGATTTACACATGAACTGAAGTCAAGAAACTTAAGACATGGTGGTGAAAATCTTGACTTTGCTGACTTCAGTGAGAGTTTCACTGCTGACTTCAGTACAGTCAGGGTTGCCCGTTCTCTTACAAAAGACAATTTGATCTGACACGCTCACATTTTTTCTTGCCCCCCGTGCAGTCTTAGATATACACAGCACAATACTGACAGGTGGAAATCTCCTGAACTCAATGTTCATGAAAAATGCCATGAGAGTTATCACTCATGCCTTTCAATATGCAATCCACAGAGCTGCATCCCATCACCACATGAAGAACTCTAACCAACAGTTCATCAGATCACTTCTCTGCAGGTGCTGCATTCCCCCACCATTTGATGGGGAAGAGAACATTAAAATATCCCTGAGTCTATTCAGCTCATTCAGGCGAATGCAGGAGAAGGCAGGTTGCTCTTTTATCACATCTCCTTTCAGAGTTTTTCCATCTCAGGCATCCAAGCTGCAGAATAATGAAGACACTTAATCACTGGTTATTAATAATGTATAAGCCGTGGCTCACCCTTGGACATTACGGGATGGGATAGTTATTGCTCTGCTTAGTAAATCAACAAAGAAGGGGGTTTATTGTTTCTAATTATAGAATAATCAGTATAAATTTAAGGCTATTAATTTAAGGTCTAAATTCTGACTGCCATCACCTTTCACACCATTGTTACTGTACTCATTAGGTTTATTAGTCTTTATTTATTCTTGCAATAAAGGGAATACATTTCAAACATTCCACTGCTGTATCTCCTTCCTGCCTGCCACAAATGAGTCTTTTTCTCCACCTCTGCCTGTTCAGACTTTATTGGGCTTCAACACGACCTTTACAAGTAGAGAGACAAGTCTCTGTCCACTAAAGGATGCCAAGTTCTGTGCTTACTGCAAAACACAAATACCTAGTTACAAGCACAAGGAAAGGACTTACCTCTCACAGAAAGTGTGCAGGCAGGGGAGTACTTTGGGGTTCTTGTAACGGTCCAGACATATGCTGCAGATCAAAAACTGCTTGTCAATCTGACGGACCACAGGACTTGGGATGTTGGAGCCTTCACTGGCCATCCTAGACCACTGACATATGAGTCCTGCTCCCTTCTACCCTGCACACTGCTGGAGTGGGGTGGGGAAGAGAAAAGACAGAACAAAACAACACAACAATGGCTTGTAAACTCCATGAAATAACAAAATCAACACCTAATTCGTTCATGTTTCATCTTTATGCAGGAATATTTCCATATAAAACCAAAGCAGTGAAGAATTAAACTTCTGAAATGGTTTATTAGTGATAAAAGCCTGAAAAAAAAAGTCAGCCAAGTCTACACCACCACACAAAACACTTCTGTCTGAGCAGGCTTTCTGGAAAGGGACGTTGCTTCTGGCTTGAAAGAGTTACAGGGCTGTCTGCTTTAAAAGAAATCCCATGATAAGAAATCCCATGGCTTTGCACCAGTAGGTTCAGCCAGTGCTAACAAACGTATTTCTCACATCTACAGTACTGCTGGCAAACTGCTTCAACTGAAACTGCATCAGGCAGTCCAATGGCTGCATCATAGACAAGAGCTTGAAACTGGTTCACCCAACACTGTTTTTCTTTATCAGTGCTGCTATTGCCAAAGATACGGTAGGTTTGGATTCCAGGAGGACCCCGAGAAGGATCCTGCAGAACCAGACAGTCCCTGGGAAGGTCGTGCTCAAATTCTGCATCAGCAACAGGGGGTAGGTAGGTGAAATGAAAAAATTATAAAATCTGAGAAAAAAAGAGGCAACTGCTGGGAATCAGCAAAGGTAGTGTGAAGGATACGTGAAGCACATCCAGATCATAACATATGCAAGAAAAAATGCATGCTGGGCAGAAAAAAAGCAGCAAGAATCATGTTTCTAGGACTGAAGACTTCATAATCGTGGCATAAAAACCACGAGAGTAAGAAAAAAATTCTACTGACTGATAGAATTAATATTGCAGGTTAAAGGGATGCCAGCAAGCTTGGAACTCCTCCTGCCCTGGAACAAGGCACAGGGAGAGAAAAACTTTGTTTCTTTTCAGGTGAAGGGACTGATTGTAGCCAACAGAATTCCTAGGTGGAAAGAGAAAACGGGGAAGGAAAAGGAAGGAAGCAACCTCAGAGAAAAGTAAATCTCTTACTAGAAGAGATTAGGAAAACCTGTCAAGCAGAGGCCCTGGCAGGGGCCCAGCAAGAACTCCTCTCCATCAGCATTCCTGGTGGGCTGGAGCGCTGGGAGGCGCAGGCTCACGCCCAAGAGATCCGACTCCAGCGTCTTCGTTGCAGCACCGAGTTCTGCACGTCCTCCCAAACCCGCAGGGACATGGAGGCTCCTCTTCCACAGAGCAGCAAGCCCAGCTGGGCTCCTGCACCACAGGTACGCTCCCGAGGTAGTAACCTCTTCCCTAAACGTTTTCCACCCCAGTTTTTAGTCATCTATTTCAGACCATTGGATGTTTGGCTTCCGGGCCGTTCAGGCTTTCCACGACAGAAATACCAAGCCCTCTGCCTCGGTGCTGATCACGCTCATTCAAAGGTCACTCAGTTCCACAATGATCTGCATGACCTGTGGCATTTTATAGGCAGCGTGACATCAGTTTATCTTCCAGTGCTGAATGCATGGCACGCTCAGCTGGCAGAGCTGAACTCCTGCTGTTCTTCCTGAGCTGCACGCGTAGCCGTACAGGTATGCTTTGCTTTGCTCACTACATCGAGCAAGTGGCTGTTTTGAGGATAAGGACAGTGCCAGACACTGTGCTGACTTCTCTGATAGCACAGCGGTGATTCCCCAGGAACCTGTTAATACAGCAGTGTAAAGTTCTTCACAATTAAAATACCCCACAGCAGTAACTGATATTTAATTTCAATGGGAAACATGGCACATCCTTTTGTTCCCTATTTTTTTTCCCAAGGAAGAGGGATCTGCAAGGGTAAAAAATGCTGTAATACTTGTAAAAAGTCATTTGGTCATGACTCAAAAATGCATGATTTCAGGACTGATAGTTTGTCTCACTTTGTTCATTTCTTTCCCCATAGTAAGATAAAATGTGACTATTACGTAAATGTAAATTAATTTCACCTATATAAGCACCATAAATCACAGAAAAGAAACCTTAGGAGACCAATTAGGAACCCATGTTACCTTTTAAAAGCTTGAGTTAAAAATGGCTTTGGAACCAAAGCCATCTGGAAGGAAAATACCTAGCTTTCCCCAAACGGAGTAGAAAGAGCAGACTATCAAACAGGCTTTAACATATTCATGAACATGTGGAACTTCAGCAATGTGTTTCAGAAGAAAATTCATGGCACTGCTGATGCAGCTGTGCTTGCTTCCCACTCGCCCTCCTCAAATGTTATGGGTGGGGACCCAAACAAAACAGGGAAGATAATCAGAAGCAGGAAGACTTCTTATCAAAAGCTTCCAGACTAGTACTCTATGAAGAGTATCAGTTTTTTGGTTCTAGACTAAGCAGAGACTGTTGAAAAAACCTCTGCTTAAGGTACAAAAGCACAGGTCTCCAGGGAATGCTGCCTGTCATTTCACAGAAGAAAGTTCTCTACCAACCAGCTATTTTCTCTTAATTTCCCCTCTCTGCCCTCAAGTACAGCTACAGCAGCAAGTAGTGTTTACACAAGGAAAACTCCTGCTGCCTGAAACATTTCATATTGATTTAATCTGAACTTCACGTTAGTCCTCGATATTCCCCCCAATTTCATTGCAAAGCCAGGTGATTCTTAGTGTTTCATGCACGAATCTCTTGCCAGCCACTTTAATTTTCGAATGTGCATGCTTTGAGCTTTGTCGGTGAAAAAAAAAAAAGCATCAACAATTCAGAAATAAGTGGGTTTAATATTTGATGCTTTGACTGGAACACAGCAGGCCACGGTTGTCATTTATCCCCTGAGCTCACATGAGTCAAGTTAAAACATGCACCTGGAAATAGGTACATTTCAAGCTTTGGCCACTACCTGGCACAACAACTTCTTACACCAGTGATTCATTTAAAATAAAGAGTATGGAATTTCCTGGATCCTGCAACCGCCTTGAGCCAAGTCCCATCTTCAATGCAATTTTGATTAAAGTGATGTAGCTACGAGAAGGATGATTTTGCCCATTGACTCCATAAAAGCAACTGCACAGTCAAAGACTAGTTGAGGAAAAGCTGGAGCTTTTAGACAATGCTTTTGAATCTCTCCAAAGACAGTATTTATTCTGATTTACTGCAGTGCTTGCAGCAGTTCCTCAAAACAGCAGCGTAAGTTGCAGCTGTATTAGTAGTGAGAGATTTCTCAGAGTAATCCTGGTTTTACAAGAAAAATGTGCTTTTTTGCAGTAGCATCTTTTGAGCTCAGGAGCTTTTCAGAGGTCCACTCTGTCTCACAATCTAATAAAGAGAAGCTGGAGCGTGAGCTTTGAAAGCCAGTCTGGGAATTACTTCTCCATATAGTTACCCTTCATAATTTAAACATGCAAATCCAAACATTTATGAGACATTGCACCAAACAAAACCCCACCCGTGTATCTATAAGAAGCAGGCTTGCTAAATCAAGTGCAGAAAAGGGCTGTGAAATGTATATCCTTTGTCACCCCTTTGAGGATTGTTATCTTCCCAGCCACCCCAAAACCCAGAATTGTTCTTTCTCCTTCTGCTTTGAGATAGGACTATCAATTTTCACTCGAAATACACTATACAGCAAAGAAAGGAGAAGACAATAACTCTCTCAGCTAGTGGAAAGCCTTGCCCTGCAATGCATGCATGCCTTCAGGAACGAAAGTCAGGGTGTGGCCCCACCCGTATGAAAAGAACTTCCTATAGGATCAGAAAAAGGGGAAAAAAAAAGTTAGGGTACAGCAAACAATGGTTTCAGGAGGGTTGTTTCAGATAAATAGAGCCACGTAACAGGAAAGCACACCCTTTCTGTAGGTATCTTCAAATGAGCTCTGGAATTCAGACCAAGAGTTACCAAATTCTCTGGTAGTTGCCACAACCCAGCCGAGAAAAGGACATTGGCAAAAGCTGTAACTGCCTGTTCAGTTCCCAGGATTTATTCCTAAAAGAGCATAATTCTGTGTTGCTGATACAGAATAAGGCTAGCTTGAGAAGTACACCCCGAGGAGAACAAATTGCTTGCAGCTTGTTCATCCTCTTCTTATCAATGGTATTCACAACCTAGAGGGTCTATTCATGTATCATGAATGAATAGGTTTCCAATGGCAACGTTTCCAAAGGAGAGGTTAGGCCTCAAGAGCCGTAAGAAAGGGTGGGGAACCTCAATACCCTTGCTTCAAAGACTGGGGGAGCTGGGGTTTAAAACTCCTTAAAGCAGATATATCGCCCGTCCACAGCCTTCAGGAATACAGAACAGATTCCAGCCATTTCTAGCAGCAGCCCCACAATTAGCTGATAGAGAGCACAGCAAGAAAATTAATCGTAAGCACCATACAGTCGGCTTGTGTAAAAGGCTTGATAAGCTACATTTGCATCCCTTTCTCTTGCAATCAGCTTTGTGCCTTGTTTAAAACACAGCAAGCCCCTTCATTCTTACAGCATGCAGCAGCGGAACGAACGGATCGGGGCTCAAACCAGAAGGAGCAACCCGGCAGCAGCCACCAGGAATAACACTGAGCAAACTTGAACATTTTAGACCTACCCATCTTTGTAGAAAAATAGCTTAATCAGTGCAGTGCTGAGGATAAAATCCTTGCAGGGACGGAGCTGCAGTTCCGCAGTAATCCAAACGAACACACCATCATATTTCGAGCCTCACGCATAAAAGTGTTTCAGAATCCCTATCACAGCATAGTCATTATTAGATGCACAACAGATTTTGTGCTCTAAGGAATGACGCTCCATTCCACGAAGAGGACAGGTGGAAAGAAAAATGGAAGAATAAGAGGAGGCCCAGTGGAGTCGTCATGAATCTTTGGGTTTTTTTTCCCCCAGGTCATTTACAAGTGGGAGACCCCTTCAGGATTCCAACCAATCAATCTTTATTTAGCACATCTTTTTCTCACTCAGCCTGGGTAGAAAGACTGCAGCAAATGGTGCAAGGGATTGTGGGATAGGGATGCAGCAGAGAGCTGCAACCAGATTCGCTGGGTTATTTTTTTTTTCCTCCCTACTCAGCAATCAGCTGTTTCGAGGCTCCGCGCAGTGCCATTGAATTTGGTCACCGAATGTTATTCCAGGCGTAGCGGGCGGAGACAGCTACCGCTGTGCATCTGGCAGGGGATGCAGCTGAGAGATACGTATGCAAATATTGCCCGCAAATCGGAAAAGGGATTTAACTCCAAGGGGACAGCAAATATTACGTAACATCCACTACCCGCACGGTCGCCACAGATGAAATGAAAGCACTTTCATTTATCCAGCAGCTAAAGCTTCAGCCTTTTATGATTCCACCCTGATTTTTCCAGGATTCAGAGTATTTCTCGGAACATAATTCTTCCCTATTCCAACTTTCAGCAACAACAAAAGACTCCACAAAAGCTCTTTGTCTCTCCAGATGTTTAAAGCAGAAGCAAAGAACCTCTTTAGAAAGCTGTGCTACTGACACACAAATCAGCAGCAGTTTCTTCTCCTACAGAGCTGCCTATTGACCCGACTCAGTCTCCAGTCGAATATTTAAGGCAATTTTAACAATTAGGAAACTCCCAAGCTAAGGGTCTATTTAACTTTTGTACAAACATTCACACAGAGGTACATCCTCTTAGTTTACTATATACTTGTTAAAAAAAAAGTTAAAAATCACAGAGCAATTTAGATTTTACTAGGCTATTACCAAAGGAAATAAAAAGAAATTTGCCTCTGGTATTTTTCAGCTATGCAGAGAAGGTTGTTAAAAAGCTGCCTGTGAATACATAGGCACTACTGAAGGAAAGCAGCATAGAATTAGCTTTGTCTTCCAGTGTAACAGCTGGTGGGTTTTTTGCAGACAAGGTAGCATTTGCATCTCTAAATACAGTGTAACTTTTCTTTGGAAAAACCAAATCATATGCAAGTATTTCAGCTAACTGAGGCTAACAAAGCTTCCCACTAATAAAAGAACACAAATGTCCATTTGCATCAAGAAGAAAAAAAAATGTGAGATTTAAATACTGTCTGTGCTACTCTGACTTAATTAGGAGAGATAGGGCTCTTTTTGAAGTTTAAAATGTTGTCCTAAGCTCTTTAAGCACAGTTTCCAGAATATCATGTTTATTCTGTTCTTGGACTGATGAGTATTAATGATCATTTAGCGTGGCTAAAATGTAATCTAAATTCCTGTTCAAAATACAGATTCTGCGTGCATCATTTACTTTCCACTCGGCAATCATTTAGCCAGATGGGTTTTATGCATCCAGGCAGATCCAGCCTGGTTTCCCTAGGTAATGCCCAGGGGGTAAAAGCATGTTGTAATCCAGTTTACAACCTGAAATGAAACATCAGGCTGCGTGCGTGCGTGTGTTTGGGATTTTGGGTGCTTGTGCCAAAATACTGCTCCTCTGATTCCTTCAACATGTGCTGAATTCTGTCAGCGAGAGAGAACAAGGAATGTTTCAGTTTGGCTCCAGCATGCTGCAGGTCAGAAGCAGCAGGCATCCGAATGGCAGGATTCACAGTTTAAGAAACAGAGATATCAGGCGCATTTTTGGGGGGGTAGTTTTTTATGTTTGATTGGTGTCGGGGTTTTGTTGTTTTCTTTTTATACTGTGTAGAGAATCCCTACTGCAAAGAGCGAGCAATGGAATTCACTCCCACAAGGAGATCCAAGGCCTTTTGTTTCTGCCGCTGGAACAAAGAGACACTTAAAACAGTAATCAAGGGAGAAAATTCAGTAGTGGCACCCCCAGAGCTGAGGTGGAAGACTCTCAGACAGAAGCACACAGATATCACTTAGCTGCTTGCTTTTCCCTGCTCATTTCAAGCATCAAACTTCCGTACACTGAAACGGGCCGATAAGTATTGCTCAAATTACTATTTCCATTTACAAGCAGTAGTAAGGGCCCCTCAGACCAGAACCCATCCCTTAACATACCTTATGGCCAAAGGAGGCTGCAGGAGTCACAGCTGCAGCCACTCTCACAGGGATCTACACCTCCAAATGAGAGATTGCTTTCAAAGTGCCCTTCTCCTATAATGAACTCTGAGAAGCTTCCTGCTGACAACGAACCGACATTCTGCAAATAATTCTGCTTCTCCAACATAACAAAAATGCGGTACCAAGGCAAGGCAAATGAGATAAAAGTCGTAGCACTTCCCTTGAGATTGTTGTTCTTACATCTTAAACGTTGAGATGTGGGTTTCTTTTCCCTAGTGAGGAGGAAATGGATTTGTAGCCCAGTGAATAGTCTTGCACTTTACCCCCATATCAGTTACTATCTGTTTCGAGGAGTTCTATTGTACCTGTATGTTCTTTCAGCGGGGAGAGGGGAGTGAGGGTGGTTGCTGTGTGCTTGGCTCTCGTTTCTGTTCTTTCACCTATTCCAAACACAGCCTGAATTCACGTTCACAGGGACCCCAGAAGTACTAAGTTACCAAAAAAGCCCACAGCTAATTTACGGACCATAGGTAGACATTGGTATATCCTTACCTAATATTTAATAAGTCATCTACACACTCCAGGTTAAGATTAATGGTCTGCACTGAAGCCTGTACTATAAATTGACTGAAGAGAGAATGGTCTAACTCAGCACGCTGGGCAAAAGAGATTTTAAGGTCAGCAGAAAAAAAAATAATATTGTGTTAGCCCAACCTAAATGGCCAGCTAATACAGTCCTGGCAATTAAAACTGACTGGAAAATAAGAGGTAGGAGAGACCAGAAATCAATAATCCAAAGCCGTCGTGCTGGGAATGAGGGCTACTTTGGGAACAGAACTATAGGAGAGGATGGGTTGTTAACAGCCGTCACCCCGCTCCACATCCTTAATCTGACCCTGGCGCCAGGAAAGGCAGTGGGGTGAAACAACCAAGCTCTGTCATTGTGGGACCATGCCAGCAACAGAAACCAAAGCGTTTGTCATCCTCACAAGACAGCGATGCTGGAGGCGCCTTTGCCTTTCCCCACTGTGGCTGCGCACCCCGTGCAGACCCAGCAGCTCCCACGGACCAAGTGCAGCTTCCAGCCCTGACTCCACGTTCTCCCATAGCCCAGGCTGCAGCTCACGTGGGCTGGAAAGAGCCACAGCTTCCTTCCACTGTGGGCTTGTAACTAGAGGGCATGTCTGCCCCAAAAGGAGCTCTGCTAGGTCCTGGTTCCTCCCCACCAGCCACAGCCTGAAGCCACAAACCCTCCCACATCTTGTAATCCAGTGGAGCAGGTGCTTTTCCCCGAAGCTTGTGATCCAACTCATGGCTTGTCATAGCCTGCGAGGAAAAGAACTGGAAAGGTTTGCCTGGGATGTAATGCTGGGCTTCTAGAGACTTCCCAGCCTCACCGGCACTCGTCCTCCTATGCCTTGGCCACGTTATTCTATTTCCTTTTACCTTCCACTGATGCCTCCTTTGGCTTGCCAAAGGCTTTTGTGGCTTTTGTAGCACAACTGCAGCCAGGCTGGGACAGACCTGCCTCCAGCTTGGCTGATGTGGCTGCACTCCCTGCCTGTCTCCAGCACTGAAGTTGCAAGGCAGGCAGCACCAAACACAAACTGCTTTTCTCCCCTCTGTGCCATTCTTACTCTTCCCCCTTTTTGGTATTTGCCATTGAGGTAGCAGGACCAGGCACTACAGTCACCAGAAACAAGCTCTGTATTCTGGCATTTCTTCTGCTCAGCAATGGGCTCACCCTCAGATGTTGATGTCATAAATTATGTGTCTTTTAAAAGATTTCAACTGCTAAACACACAAGAAAACCAGTAATAGAAGCCACTGCTATAAATGAAAGCTGTGCTTGGTACTTTTACATGTTTAATGCTTTGTTGCTTTTTCCTCCTTCCTTTCCTCAGTCTGCAGTCGAAGCTGATACCATGGTGAGCACCTGAAATACATGGATGGGCCTCTTAAGGCATCAATGTACTAATGCTTTATACTCAGATTTGTAGTGGAGGGAAATGTTTTGGCTGACATCTAATACCCCCTTTTCTTCTCTGTCCCCATCCCCACAACTGCTGCCTGCCTCTGCAGTAGCCCCTCACCCTCACCCTTTAGTGGTGCAGTAGTTCTGCTTCCATTCCCCCAGCTTGGATGGAGAGGGAATCTGCTGGTGGCTGCCCTGCCCACAGCAAAGAACAAGGCTGGCAGGTTAGAGCCAGTGTGATCCCAGTCATCACTCTGCTGAGAAATGATACCTGCTTTAAGGCTGTTTGTCTGTCTGAGGTTGTCAGGAGCTCAGTTTGAGTCAAGGCTTTGCACGGTAAATTCCAACACGCTGGATTTACTGCACGTGCAAGGACGATTTGAGTGCTTGCAGTGGAAGTCCAAGAAACCCCAACCAAACAGCCGATGTTCTCACGAATGAGATTTCAGAGAGCAGGGGTAGGAAATGAGGGCAAAAGGGCGTGCCAAGGGAAATGATAGGATTAAATTGTCACAGATCAGGTTAAATGACAGGCTCAGAGCTGTCATTTAGGACCCTCTCCGTGTTTACTAAAATGTCATATTGTCAGGTGAGCTGTTAGATAAAAATCCATCCGCAGAGAGGTAGGTCCAAGTAATTATTTCAGGGGCTAGATGTTGCACAGACCTAAGTAAAAGGATTCTAAATTACACACTTGCCACCCAAAGCAGCGAGTTAGGG
The DNA here is from genome assembly GCA_027560015.1 of Chloroceryle amazona. Lineage (NCBI taxonomy): Eukaryota > Metazoa > Chordata > Aves > Coraciiformes > Cerylidae > Chloroceryle > Chloroceryle amazona. Next base: position 17,304 of record JANHFX010008672.1, read on the forward strand.
CATCTATACTGAACCCCCCCCACCCAGCGCTGTTAACATCACCTTTACAACTGTACATTTTTGACTCTCTAGACCTATCTGTTGTGTTAAGCTCAGAGATCTCTGCTCAGCTTTTATAGGTACCCAGGCTGAAATAAAACCAAGCTGAACTGACAAATAATTAAAACTGCACATCCAATCACTGCTGCTTCCATAAACATCTGCTCTGAAATGCTACTCAAAATAAAAGTGCTCTGTGGAGACTCTGTGCTTATCACTAGCAACCCCTCCAGGCACAGGATAACAGCCAGTACATAGAAAAAGCTGAGCAGGAATCTATTTGGTAAGAGGTCCCTGGCCTTTTCTACATATTGTTAGATATAAGGTACATTAGAAAATGGTCTAGGCATTTGCATCAGAGTTGCTAAGCAATGGCAAGAAAAGAAAAAGCAAGCAGTAAATGCTCAGTGCTTTTGGTACTGAGCTGAAGGTGGAGGCTGAATGGCTTCAGAACCCATCCCCTCTGCTTCTTCCTGAGATGCTCCTCTCGATCTGGCCCCCCACTGCATCTCCACTTGATCTTTACAGTTCTGCAGCAATCCCTTTAAGAGAAGTACCGGAGCTTAGTCATATATTCTCTGTTGATCACTGCAAAGTTCCTCTGCTTCTGTTTCCCTTCACTTCAGTAGGATTTTGTTGAACTAGCAGAAAGTTCAAACCAGCAAGGGAGAAGGCAGCACCCAGCAATCACCACATGTCATGCACCTTCTTCAGGAAATTAACTTAGAGACAGCCAGCCCTTTAGAATTTCTTTCTTGAAACCTTCAAAACCTACCCAAGCAGACACAGCATATAGAAAATAAACCAGGAGAAAAACAATAGGGGTTTCACAAGCAAGAAACAGCAGGTGGAATCTAAGCATTAAAAAAGCAAACAATGGAGGCAGAAGGCAAAGAAATCTTAGCACACGGCAGACAGGGTGGCTGAGCAGGAAAGGTTTCTGCCAAAAACACATATTAAGAGAAGGACTTAGGAAAAGCCCCTCTCCAGCCCGGGAGCAGGCTGAATTTGGGCTCACATCCTCTGCAGCACCCACACCGTTTAAAAGACAAAGGACTGGTTGCTGCACCTCCATATTTACCTCCATTTTTGTACAGTACCCACCTCATTTTCATGCCCAGAGCCCAGCAGCGATGTTACCTTCCATGTCTGCTAAGTCTTCTGAACAGAAATGTCTTTCAAAACCACTGCAATATGTCTAAACATTTATATCATCCTTGGATTCAGAGGCGACCTTGCTAAAGCATTAAGTGGCAGGCAGAAGGTTACCCCGGCAGGCTCTTTATGTTGGCAAAAACACAACACTGGACGTTCACAGCAAGTAAGTAAACACCTAACTGCATACAGCAGGTAGTCTGGCAGCAGAAGCAGTAGTGAGAAATAATGTCAGAATAACCTTGGCAAAAGGAGCTCTGTGAGTTTTAACAATGGTTGTAGGCACAGGAGCTGAACTGATAAAACAACAGTAACAAAAAGCCATCTACAGTTCCCGTGGGGAGCTCCAAGTGCACAGAGCCCGAGCGT
>JANHFX010008673.1:23874-38103 GCA_027560015.1 Chloroceryle amazona
ACATCTCCACACCTCTGAAACCCCTCCAGGGATGGGGACTCCACCACTGCCCTGGGCAGCCTGGGCCAGGCCTGGACGACCCTTCCTAGGAAGACATTTTTCCTAATATCAAACCGAAACATCCCCTGGTGAATTTCTGCAGTGCTCCACTGGAGGGGAAAAACCACGAGTTTGTTGTGTGTGCTGCAGTGGTCTGTGGTCTTTTGCATGACCAGAGAACTGCTTGCAAATCATTCTGCTGTTTTTCCTCATCTTTATTTGTTGCTTGTTATCATTCAGGACATTGTTGTCTTCCTTGCCCCTTCCTTTTAGATATTGCAAAGCCAAGTGACAGAAGGGCCCCAAGGAGGATGGGTGAGCTGACATGGACCTTGCTGATTCAGCTGGGCCTCTTTGGTGGTAAGGTCTGGGGGTTACAGCTGCAGGCTTGCTCTGGTGTGGTTGTGGGTCATAATTACCTGATAAAAAGCCTTGCATGCTCAGGGTGCCCTGTGGCACACAGAAGAGGTGGTCTGGAAACCCTGCTGTGTTAAATACCTAGAAGGATTTCAGAGCCATGTAGATGTGGTGCTGAGGGCCATGGTTTAGTGATGACCTGGCAGTGGTGGGTTAATGGTTGGACTTGATGATCTGGAAGGTCTCTTCCGACCAAAACAATCCTACGATTCTCTGGTTCTGTTTTATGAAATAGCTGTTTCATTCTGGCCTCTGTCTGAAGGGCCCTATGTGCCGTGACCTTGTGTGCCGGGTTGCAAATATCAACGGCCTTACCTTAGCAAAACGCCCTGAGTTCTTTCATCAGCGACAGCAGCACCCATAACCTCGCCTGTAGCAGCTCTGAAATGACTGCTTTATCATCCACACTAAACACATTCAGCCCTGGAAACTAATGATGGGGGGAGGAGGCATCTCCATTCCCCATTTGTGGGAAAGGGGCTCTTCCTATGGCTTGCTGGTGTGGGGGGCTGTGTGCTCAGGGTTACTCTGGCCGCTCAGCCCTTGGCTGCTTCTCCTCTGCGTGAAGTCCTTTGCCTGGAAACATTGAGCACTGGGGAAGTGCAGACCAGGTTCAAGGGCCGGTCAAATGCTGCAGCTGGGGAGGTAGATCTGTCTGTGCTCACGCTCGGCTTTTCTACTCCTGGACTTTATCTCTGCTTTTAATTCAGCTTGTTGTATTTACGGCTCTTGCCTTCTAACTATGGGTGATAGGTTTCTCAGCTTTCCTTTCTGGGAAATGGATGATGAGGGCTGTGCCTCCTCCGTGCCCGCCTTCCTTGGGAAGCAGGATGTGATTCCCCTCGCCTTGTCCCTCGGCATTCCTGGCTGCAGCCCTGATGAAGCGTGTAGTTCACAGAGGGGACAGCAACCACATTTCAAGGGCAGATGGGTGTCTACTGTCCTCTCTGACTGTCATTGCCTCCTTTCTTATTTATAAGTGCAAGCAAACAGGTGTGAAAAGCTTTTTTTTATTCCTTTTTTCCCCTCCATCCTTCTACTTGCGTTGCACAGTCAGACTCTCTCCTGAGATCTCTCTTTTCCCAGAGCTACTTCTGTGTTTCTTGGCATTTCTGCAAGGACTCAGTTTATCTTCCTTCTCTTTTATAATGGGTTTGGGATGAGGACAGGGGGGAGTTGCCCTTGAGCTTTCTGCAAGTGATGTGAGGATCAGAGGTGCCCTCCTCACTTTGGATATTGCTTTTTTTCGGCAGGGCGCTACCTGGCATCCCTGTTCAGGGTCACAGTTTGGACTTGTGAAGGATTATGCTTTAACCAAGTTGGTACCTGTGACGCTCTTGGTGTGCTTGTTCAGTCTGATTGCATGGGTGGATCCTGTAGGTATCGATTCATGATCAGACTCGAGGAGAAAAAAAGAAAATCCAACCAACCTTTGGAAACAGGTTTGCATACGTCTTCCACGTGGTGGTGTTCTTTAACATTTCTGCTCCAGAATAACCTAGGAAGCCTTGTGGGTTCCTTCAGTTTTTAATTCTGTCCATTCACAATACATTTTTAACCAGGCAGCTTCTAGGTGCGCTCTCTTGAAACATCTACTTTGTGGTAAAGCAAAACCCCATCACTGGTGCTGTCAGTGGAGAAAAATGTATTCATTATTATTGTTGTTCTTATTTTTAGGAAAGATGCAATCTCATCTCATGCATAAAATTAGTTTAATGAAACAGCAGGAATGGGAGGGAATATTGGCTTTCCTGTGCTTGTTTCAGGAGTGAGGGAACAATTTCTTTGCTCCCTTACAGGCCCTGGATGAATGATATGTCATTGAAACTACGTTTTCAGCTGAGGTGTGTCCATAAAGACATCAGGGAACCAAAAATTAGGTTTCAAAAATTATTTTTAAGGGAAGAAAAAGCAATTTGTGACTTTCTAAACATAGTCCTCAGTTTTGGGCCTCCTAGAGTGGCTGGAGCATGTCCAGAGAAGGGAAGTTGGTGAAGGGTCTAGAGCACAAGTCTTGTGAGGAGTGGCTGAAGGACCTGGGGTTGTTGAGCCTGGAGAAAAGGAGGCTCAGGGGAGACCTTCTCACTCCCAACAACTCCCTAGAAGGAGGTTGGAGCCAGGTGGGGTTGGTCTCTTCTCCCAAGGAACAAGCAACAGGACAAGAGGAAATGGCCTCAAGTTGCACCAGAGGAGGTTTAGGTTGGACATGAGGAACAATGTCTTCCCCACAAGTGTTGTCCAGGCCTGTCCCAGGCTGCCCAGGGCAGTGGTGGAGTCCCCATCCCTGGAGGGGTTTCAAGGCTGTGTAGATGTGGTGCTGAGGGACATGGTTTAGTGTTGAGCTGGCAGTGCCAGATTAACGGCTGGACTTAAAGGTCTCTTCCAACTATACCAATTCCATGATTCTGAGCAGCCAGTAAGGCTGAAACCTGAGAGTGACTTGGGTAGAGAGAAGGTGGGTGGCAGTGTGGCTGCAAAAGAGTTTATGCTCTGTCTTGTAAATCTTCAAGTGAAGGGGATGCATTTCATTGGGATGGAGGGGCCAAGTGGCACCATGTCAGTAGGGTTTAGGGGCCCAGACCTTGACATGTCCAGAGGTCTCACCTGAGCTAAGGTTACACTGTTCTCTTGAGCTTGTCAGTGCTGCTTTTAGCTGCACCAGTGCCTACAGGCCCCTGGCAGCATGCTATTAAAGTGCCCTTGAGCTTGCCCACCCCTCTAAGAATGACTCCTTTCACATCACTCTCTGGGAACTGGAAAGGAGAGATGAGGCTAAAAGTGATAATGTCAATTCAGGGCATCCAAACGGCAGTGATGGCAGCACTGCTGTGCCAGCTCTTGTCCCCTCCGGCAGTCTCATGCCACTTTGTCCTTCAGCTTGTTTCCTCTCAGGACTGCAGGTTATCCTGGGGATTTTGTCACTGAAAAATGAACTTTAATTAATATCCCCTTCTCCTGGGGAAGCAGTAACTTTGTAGAAATTTCAACCCAGAAACTGTTCCTTCTTCAGCAGCTGGAGGATATCTTCCCCTTGTGCTTGGAGGGACATCTTCATCAAAAAACACATCTGGGTGCGGGCGCTGGGACTTGTTGCAACTTCTGGCCCTGGGAGTTAGGTGGGACCAATCCAAGCACTCAAGCAGATGAGAAAGGAAGGATGACTTTCCTTGCAAGAGGCAGGAGGAAGAAATCAAGTTGTGATGTGACCAGCAGGAGCAGTGAGGCAGGAAGGACATACATAACCTTCCTGCTTCTCTCCATGCCTCTTGCCTTGCTTGTACCACATTCCTCTGGTCTGGCTGAGCCTGTCCAACACCTCTAGATACCTTTTGGACAGTATCACAGCTTTGCTGGTGTCTTTGTCCAGGCTTGTAGTATTGTGGATGCCTTTGCTTGTATAGACAGAGATTTTCATGAAAGCTGGTAGGAACTGTGTATCCTGGGGAGCCCTGTTGTCTTCTCAAGCTTTGGTGGAATGTGTCAACTAGAATTGGCAGCTCTTTGGGAAATATCCAGCCCATCCTTTGGTCTAAGAGTGGAAAACAGACAATTACAGCCAAAGCCATTTTATTTCCATCAATAGATGCGAGTCAAGCTTGGGGTTCTGTTGCGTGTCTCCCTCCCTCCCTCCCTCCCTCCCTCCCTTTTTACACGTTTCCCCTCTCCTCTTCTCTTCCCTCTTTGGCTGTAGGAGATAGACACTTTTTTAAATACAAGGTGAGGGTTTTTTTCATCTCATCAAATCCTCTCTGGTGGTGCCAGAGCTCTGAGAAACCCTAAAAGACTTTGAGGCTGGCTGTGTGCAGACTCATTTTGTTCAGATGCCAACCCCTGGCACTCCCTTCTCCAACAACCTTACTTCATTGTGATGACTTTCCAACATCTTCTTGCCCTCAGGCTCCTGCGGCTGTCCCTCGGCACTACTTGCTACTTACTCCAGTCCCTTTCCTCCCTCCAAGTTGTCTTTGGTTCATCTTCTGGCTTTTCTGTATGTCTGTTCTTCAGCTCATATCTTCAGCTCTTCAAACGCCTCCTTTCCATTCCCCATACTTCCCTTGGGTAACAGCTCTGATCACCATGCTGGTGTTTGGCCCCGGTGGGTTGTTCTCCACTTTCCAGCCCCTTTCCAGAGGAAGCAGTCAGCATTTTCTTCTAACAGTAAATCTCATGCACAGCAGAAATGTGTTTGAATGACTGTTGCACTGTTGTACTGTGTGCTGAGGAAAGCCTGAGAGCACTGGGGCTGGTAGCTCAGAGAAGAGAAGACAGAGGGGATCTGATCAATGCTGATCAAGAGCTAAAGGACAGGGGTCAAGAGGATGGGGCCAGGCTCTTGTCAGTGGTGCTCAGGGACAAGGGGCAATAGGCACAAACTGGAACCCAGGAGGTTCCATCTGAGCAGGAGAAACTTCTCTCCTGTGAGAGTGGCAGAGCCTGGCTCAGGCTGCCCAGAGAGGTTATGGAGTCTCCCTCTCTGGAGATTCCAAAGGCACCTGGACAATGCGATCCTGGGCACCCTGCTGTGGGTGACCCTGCTGGATGGAGCAGAGGGGTTGGACCAGGTGATCTCCAGAGATGCCTTCCAACCCCTACCATGATTCTGACCAACATCTACCATTCATGTCATACTGTAGCAAAGGAGAACAAAATCTCCTTGAAACCTGGAAGCAAGTGAAAACACCATGAATGAGCTTCCTGTGCTCTGGGTATGAAAGTAACTTCACTGATGGGCAAAAGGGGATATAAACTTTTCTTTAACCTGCTTTTCTTCCTTCTCCCCTTTTCCATCGCTTTGTCTTTGCTTTGCTTTGATGGGAGTGCATGTTCATGGCTGCTTGTTGAGATGATAGAAGCATCGATCCAGCTTTCTGCGTGACCCTGTTCAACACAGCGATGTGCTGGACTGTCAGCCTTAAGGTTGTCGCTAGTGCTCCTCTTAAGCCAGGATCACAAGCCGGATTGAATTGGAGGAAAACCTTACAGCTTATTCCAGAGCTCCTGCTTGCTAGGGCAGGGATTCCCAAAGCATCTAGGGACTTGCTGGTGACATGGGATCTTGAGTAGAGCAGGTTTTGCTGGGAGATTTTATCTATTTTTATAGCTAGTGCAGGTGGATTTTTCTGGCGATAAAAACTGTAAACACCGAAGAAGCCAGAATGCTCCTTTCTGGCTTGTAATAATCAGCTTCTAGCTCTGAATTGCCCCAAAGTAATAGGACTTGCTGCAAATATAGCAGAGGTCAAGCTCTGTTTGTAGGAGATAAGAGAGTCCAGCCTTGAACCAATTCCTTTAGAGGTGAGCAGAGGGAGCCGGGCAAACAGGAGGTGCTCTTGCTGCCCTCCTCAGGGGAGAAATTCAGAGTCAACCAGCCCCTTAGTACACATCAGAGAATCTACCTATGTCAGTCTGTGATTGTTTTCCTTGCTCCTGCGAAGAAGGTGATTGTTGCTTTATGATCCCTTTCAATAGTAGCATCCTGGTGCTGTTTGCTGTGGTAGGAGCATGGTCTTTTTCACTTTAAACAAACAGACCTCACTTAAATCCTGCACCAACTATAAACTTTACACTTTTTAATTGAGAAATTGATTTTCAATCTAAGCCTTTTTAAAAATCTAATTAATTTCTTAAAAAAAAAATAAGTTAAAAGAATAGGGAGAGTCTTTCTCTCTGAAATACCCCACTGGGCAAAAGAGAGGGAGGAGGAAATAATTCTTGGCAGCATCTCTGCAGGGTGCCCTGTTGGTAACCTGAGTAATACAATCTGATTTTGGCCTTGAGTTTGTTCCCTTGGATTAGTGCATTTCTTCAAGGACCTAAAAGCTGTGCTGGTGATTCACACCCAGAGGAGAATGTTTTTTGTAGTGGCAAGCTTTCGGGTTTGGCTTTTTTGTTGTTGTTGTTGTTTGGTTGGGTTTTTTGTTTGTTTGTTTTTGTGCTTTTTTTCCCAGCCATCAAAGTCCATAGAGGAGGCTTTTATCATGTTACCAGCAGCTGCTTTATAGAAAACAAGTTGTGGGCATGTTGAGCGGAGTCCAGGTCATCTTCCTTCCCGACGAGGACCTTGCTTATTGGGTTAAAAGAAAGAGGAAAAGGTGAAAGAAAAGGCTGTCCTTTGAGAGTCTCTCCTTGTGCACGCACAAAGGAAGTTTGATGAATTTGGAGCAGAGAGGGTGTGTACATATAAAATCTAAAACAAATGCCACACTTAGTGTTTGGGTTGAGCAATCCCTTAGTAGCTGTCTGTTGAACATGGAGTCTCGGGGTGTAGCCGTTTTCCATGCTGGTAGTTAGGTTGGGAGCTGTGTGCATTTAGCTGGGGGGTGGGATCTGCTTTGTCCTTTGGATGCCTATAGGTCAAGGGCTGAAATTATAGGATCGTAGAATTGCTTTTGGCTGGAAGAAACCTTCAAGATCATGGAGACCAACCATTAATCCAGCACTGCCAGGTCACCACTAAACTTAGCACCATGCCTACACAGTTATAAACCCCTCCAGGGATGGGCACTCCACCACTGCCCTGGGCAGCCTGGGCCAGGCCTTGACAACCCTTTCCAGGTAGACATTTTTCCTACTATCCAACCTGAACTTCCCCTGATGCAACTTGAGGCCATTTCCTCTTGTCCTGTCACTTGTTCCTTGGGAGAAGAGCCCAGCCCCACCTGGCTCCAGCCTCCTGTCAGGGTGTTGTCAAAGTGAGAGCTGTAAAACCAAGACCAGGTTCAGGGGTCTTCACTTAAGAGGGGAAGTATCCTGGCTTTTTCTCTGTGCTTTGGCACATCTGCCACTGGTTTTGCTCTGGTGAAGAAAAGGAGGTGAGTTCCCTTGCCCTCACCTAAGGATGCATCCACCCCCCGTTTCTTTCCTTGCAGAGGGGCTTCTTCCCCTGCCTGTTCTGGGAGAGGTGTTTCTCCTGGAAGCCTAGGTGTTGAAGGATGCTGAAACAGAGGGATGCCAGCTGGCCTGTTTCCAGCCTTCTCCCTCTCTCCCTCCCTCCCTTCTCTGCCTGTCAAGCACCCGCAGTCACCTCAGAGCTGGGTTTGTTTATAGAAACACTGTCAAGTAAAAAGTCTTTCCTCTGGCTGAGAGGAGAAGGATGTTTTCAGCTACTCAGTCACCCTCAAACTGTGAAGACGCGACATATCAGCTGCATAAAATTAATTTATTTAGTTAAGGGAGGTGTTAATTAAGAGATCTCATTTATTGTGTCTCTGCAGACAGCTCTCGAGGGCCTTTTGAATTGTCAGCTCTGGTGACAGCAAAAGCTAATGTCACGAGTTAATAGCAGTATGATTCATGCCGAGGCATGAAGTGAGAGATGGTGGAAGGGGTTGAGAAAGGAGTTAAGGAGACGTGGTGATGGTGGAGGCTCAGACACACCTTGCTGGAAGCTGGTGAGTCAGGATGAGGTGCTCTGCCCTTCCTTAGCCTTCCCCCAGTAAAACCTGGCAGGGGAAAGGCTCCAGCTAGAGAAGACAGACCAAAGCCCAGGGTTTGCAGGGGGTTGCTGGTAGAGCACCTTAGCAAACCTGTGGATGCCAGGGCATGTGCAGCCACAAATGTATTTGCATGGAATAACTTAAATAAGCCACCCATTCGTGTGATCTGAACTGGAAAAGAATCTTTGGTTCATTTTAAATAATCAGTTTCTTCTGCACTCTGAGAGGTTAATTCTCCTTGATTCATCAGGACATGTCAATCTGATGACCGAGCGTAGGCCTAACAGCAAACTTGACGGGTTTAAATTTAAAGTCTCCTAGAAAATAACACCCTTTATCCAAAAGAATTACATGCTCTAGTACAGCTGTTTATAGACATCTTCTTCAGTAAAAACTGTGACGACACTTTTTTCCCCTCTTTTTTTTCTCCTCATGATCTATAGCAAGTTGCTTTTGGAGGGAAATTGAAATTCTCTTGATGCAGAAAATAGGTTAAAAGGAAAAAAAAAGATAATTAAAAAAAAAACATAGTCCAGGAGAAATGTGAGACTCCCTGAGTAGGTGGTGGTGCTGCCTCCTCCTAGTCAAAGATGTTTTGTGTTTTCGGCTCCCCGGTTTGTGCAACAAAGGCGGTGTTGCTTGTGCTTAGTCAATCGGCCCCATCTCTCCTGGCCTCGCCTTCTTCTGTGTCCTCAAGGCTCACAAGCTACGTTCTGTTGTGAAGCCAAACTTCCCGTTTTGCACTCAAAAAACAGTGTTAGAGGCAGAGGTTGACAGGATGCCACAGTCATTTTCCAGCTGCTTTCTTGGCCACAAAGGAGCCACCTCCCAGACTGCAGTGAGCTGATTCAACAAGTTAGTATTCAGGGAGAATATGGGGTGCCTATAGAAAAATGTATGGCTGCCAGAAGGTTATTTTAACTGGCTCTTGTTGCACATGCAGAATTAGTGATTAGTGATTTACTTGTTTAACTTTCCTTAGTCCTCTGCTGCAAACATGTATTTATGTAGTCCTTCCTTTTTTTAATTGACTTTCACTGATTTAAACCAGGGTGAGAATCACCCTCGTATAGGCTACCATTACTTTAATGGTACCTTAAAGCTGCCCAGCAGAAAAGGACCTGGGGGTGTTGGTCAGCAGCTGGCTGGATATGAGCCAGTGTGTGCCCGGGTGGCCAAGAAGGCCACCAGCATCCTGGTTTGGATGCTCAGCCTGGCCTCCCAGCAGAGGGGTTCCAGCCCTCCCAGCATTGCTGGGCCTCCTCTGGCCCTGCTCCAGCAGGTCCATGTCCTTCTTGTGCTGAGAGCTCCAGAGCTGGACACACTTAAGACCTGCCTGGCTCAAAACCAAGTCGCTGCCGTGCAGCATGAGCCCTGTTTGTTGCCAGAGCAGCAAAGCAGGGCCCTGCTGGTGTCAGTGGTGGGGATGAGCTCTCTGGGAGACAGAGGGGAGCGTGGATACATCTCCTGACCTGCCTGGGAAGGATTACCGCTCCACACGGAGCAGGCACACCAGAGCCTGGAGGAAGGGGTGCTGTGGGAGGGGCATGAGCAGAAGACTAGATCACTGGGGATTCGTTTAAACCACAGTGTCGGATCCTATAAATCTGAAAGCTTTTGCATATTTCCATATTTATATATGAAAATTTCATAAAGTGGCTTAAAGGCAATTGAAATAAAAACAGGGCTGTCAGAGCTTGAGAACTACCAGCAAATCTCTAACAGACCATTTAATAGAAACCTATGGGCTTGAAAAAGCTCCGAGCAGGCAGCAGATTTCTGCATGTGAATGCCTGGCCAGCCCCACATTGGTCCCCGCATGCTGGTGCCTCAGGTCACTGTGGTTTCACTGGCCGGGAGGGTGTGGAGCGAAGGGACCTTTCAACCCAACTTATATCACACGAAGAGGAAGGTGCTGGAAGGGACTTTGGGCTGCTGTCATTTCCCTTGTGTGCTTTCTCACCGCCTTGTGTGTGCCACAGTGGTTTGGGGGTGGTTGGGGAGTTGATTTTCATGGCTTCTTGCTTGCAGTTCCCCAAAGCTATGAGCTGTGGAAGGCTGCATCACTGTGAGGGATGCTGGTGGTAGCACTGGGCCAGTGTGGTGCAAGGTGGTGTGCAGGCTCTTTCCCTTCCCGGTGGAGACCATTTCCTCCCTCTCCTGTGAGCACGTGCCCTTTTCCTTTCTGGTCTTTCATTATCAGTCAAAACGAGAATTCTCCAAACCACTGGTCTGAATCACCCTTGCTGACCTTCTGCCGTTTAGTGAGCCTCTTCCCATGGATTAATATGAAGAAGCATTGCAGAGATTTATGCTTCATAGCCTGCATGGGGCCTGAGCAGAGAGAGTGGCCCTCCAATTTGGAAACAAACTTCTTAGATTACCCCACATATCCCTGTGCAGATGCCTCTAGATGATGTCCTCCTTAGCCTAGCCTGGATACCTGGTCAGTGCTCCTTGGAGTAGGACCTCAACCCTTTCTGGTCTCACCAACTCAGCCCCAAATCTCAGTGCAATGTACTATAGCTCTCGGGTCTAGCCTCTAGTTTTTATATGCACCAAACACCTCTGAAGAGAAACTCTTGCTTGCTTGATGCAAGGACAAAAGCAAGTCTCCCCCTTCTAGGAGTCCTCTGTCACTCATGGCTTTTTTCCCCCCTTTCTAGCCCTGATGCAGGCAGCTGGAGGCCACCACCACATCTTTTCTTCTGAAGTCTCCAAATCAAAAGGAAATAATTAGCGGAGGAGGAGAAAGCTTGGGTGAAAACAAGCTGTCAACAAGAAGGTGCTAATGTGTCTGTTATCCCTCTTCCCTCCTGACCAGTCCCCAGAGGTGGAAAGCAGGGTGCTCGGTCCCCAGTGGAGGAGAGGATGACCCAGCTCAGCGTCTCTCGCCCGTCAGCCATGTCTGTCTCCAGACATCAGTTCTGTCTGGTGAAGACACATCTTGCTCTCAGGCTGGTTCCTTCTGCTGTCCCCTGTCATGTAGTTGGGAGGGATTTACTCCATGGACAGCTTGGATGTCAATGGCTGCAACTTCCCCAGCACAAGTGCTTTCAGCTCATGTTTTATCTGCTAGCGTGGATACCTAAAATCGATTTGTATCCTAAAAGTGCCTATTTCTCTTCATTACAGAGAGACAGGCGTGCAGAATGAGTAGCTCAGATGTAGGTGTCTGCAGTTATTAAGTTAAGCAAGACGAATCCCGGTGTCAGCATCTCCCTTGGCTTTGCTTAGGGGTTTGCTCCTTCTGCAGGACTCCTTGTGGTGACTTTGGTGCAGGGTGACATTCCTGGGAGTCATAAGAACTGCTGGATATTTTCTGCCTGAGATGCGACATCACTTCCCGTGGGGGAGGCAGACTCTGAGGCTGTATTTCCCATGCTGTGGCTTCCTTTGCCACGGGATGTATTTAACATTGATTCCAAAAGCATGTAGGGCATTGGCATTTCAGGCTGTTGCCTGTCCTGAGCTTCTGAGGGAGTGGCGAACAGAACTGTGCCTGGGTGACTGTTTTCTTTGACACAACACACTTCAGTTATTTCATTCCTTATGGATTTTGGGGCAGAGGAACAAGCTCCCACCATTTGCAGGTGTTTCTTGCAGTGTCCTTCATTTCCTGTGTTGAGAAAACACCACCACATGTAATTGCATCTCTAAAGGACCTTCAACTGGGTATTTCTACCTGATTTATCTTTAATGTCCCTGTCAGCTGAGGGACTTTGGGGTGATTCTGCTTTGTCAGGCTGGAAGCTGAGATCTGTGGAGATCCTCCTCTTTCTCTCTCTCCGATCCCTCATTCCTGCTATGGTGATGCTGCTGTAATGGTACAAACGGTGCTAATTAACCCCATAGGAGGAGGAGGACACCTCAACTCCCTTCTCTCCTCCAGTGGTTCCAGCTTCTGGCCACCAACATCTGCCCGGTAGAAGAAGCCATGGTTTGAGTGAAGGACCCGCGTTCGGGGGTGCAAGAGGCAGTGGCCCCGGAAAGCATGGCCAGCTCAGTTCATTGCTGCCACCTATTGCTGGGTGAAAGGAAGATGCAAGGCTTGGCTGCAAAAACCCAAAGGTGCAAACATCTGGGGAGGCTTTGCACAAAGTTCATGTAAACGTTGGTTCTAAGTCTCCCCCAGATCTGTGACCTCAGTGGTGGGGCTGTCACTCTCAATTGCCCTGCTCTCTCAGGGACTTTCTTCTGCCTGGTGCCAGCAGCGATGGGTGTTACAGGAGGCAGGTTTTAAGGCTGGCAGTGGGTTTCTATTTTGTTTGGGTTTTTTTTTCAGAGTCCAGGGCTTGCTAACTTTTAAATGAACTCCTTCACACTTCAGCCTTGGCCTTCTGGCTGCTGGTAAGCCTTGGCCATGCAGGGGAGAGTTTGTCTGCAAAAGGTAAGTGCAAGTGTGGATGAAGCTTCTAACAGTTGGGCTGGAGGGACCACCCACCCCAGCCTTGACCAAGACTTTTGTCCATTGCTTCTCTGCAGGGCAAAGGATTTCTGAGGAAAAAGGGGGATCCCTGCCACTGGCAGTGTCCTAAAGTGCCCCATAAGGGCGAATGGTGCAGTGGTGCCAGTGGCTTCAGAGAGGAAACTCATTCCTTGGTCTGTTCTTGGGCTCCACAAGGTTTACAACAGCAACTCTCAACTCTTTCTGGGGATTGCTCCTACGTCCTGCTGCCTTATTCCTGGCAGGCCCCTGCTGTGTCCTCCAGCACACATCACTTCTTCCTCTACCTGGCATTAGAGGGCACTCAAAGGAAACCTTCCCCCTCTTACTTCTCTTCAGGCTCTGCAGACTGCCAGTCAGTGTCTTCACCCACCTTGGGAGCAGAGGGCTCATCCCAAAGTGGGACCTGGCTGCAGCCTTTGCCTTGCCCTCACCCTCGTCACCTTCTTTTGGGTTTCTGGATGAGCTTTCACTGGGCAAAGTTGCTTGTGGTTTTCTGTCTGACATTTGGGAAGTGGCATCTGCAGTGCTGATAAATGCCACGTGGTGATTTTTAGCCCTCCCTGCCTCACCCTCCATCTCCTCCTGATTGACATCTTGGAATCTTGTCTCTGTTTGACAAATCAGGCTACTTATTCTAAGTGATGACACACATAAATATTGCAGACATTCAGTTTATGTCTGGATACCCTGATAATAAAAGCTATCAGAATGTCTCCCCCCACACCCCGCCCCTTGCATAGCAATTACTACCAAAGGGTTTTCTCCTCCATCACCAGAGCAGAATGTGGAGGTGGAATTGTGTCTGAAACAGCAACATTTCCCTCTTGCACCGAGGACACATGGGTTTGGGCAGTAAAATGACATTTTTGAGACCAATGCAACAGCATGGTGAGACAGTGCAAAGTGCATGGATGTAGCCGGGGGATCTTGCAGGAGCCCTTTGATTTGAAAAATTCCAGGTTGGGTGGGACTGGGTGTCTGGGGTGGCCATGGCAGGTGTCATTGCTGGTTGAAGGTGGGGTTTTGACTTGTGGGTGCCATCTCTGTGTCTTACTCGAGCCCTCTGGGTGCTGCGAGAGCTCGGAGCCAGTACCTGTCTGGGCTCAGCTCCTGCATCTTCACTAGCACGCTGGTGGCTCTCCTGGGCTGAGGCTGTCAAATTGCAGGGTATTATTTTTAGCCTGGTTTCCTGAGGAAAAGCAGCTTATGTGATTGTACTGTCTGTCAGCGTTTTTCCTCCCACCAGCCTCCTCTTAACAAGTTTTGAACCCCTTGTCAAATTTACTGGGAGGGATAGAGAGCCCCAAGATGGGAAGTTCCTGCACATTTTCCTGCAAATTACCAGCCAGGGCCACCTCCTCAAAGGAGGGGGGTGATGCTGGGTTGCAGCACTCCTAAAGGGGCAGAAGGAGCTGCTGGGGGAGGTGAGAGACAAGAGGCTGGGAATATCCTTTCTGCTGAAGTCTTAATATCTCAAATACAGATATTAAGCACTCATGCCTTAATTAAAGTTAATTTCTGGGAGAGGCGTTTTATTACAAAAGATTTCTCCAGCTCAGGCGTGTCCACACCATCTGCTTGGAGCTGGCGGTGGCAAGGCCCTCGGCCCTGCCGGCAGCGGGTGCCAGCTGTGAGAATCGGCCTTTCTCAGGAGAAGGACGAGCCCAACAGAAAAGCCTCTTTTCATTCCTCCTACCTCTCAGTCTAGGTTATTATTGACAGTAACTTCCTAATTTTTTTAAGAGCTAAGTGCTGCTGCTGGCAGGGGAACATGCAGAGCTTCATCTCCTATGACGTTTGCTTTCAACAGGACAGGGGCCTGTTGGAGCAGGGCCAGAGGAGCCCCAGCAATGCTGGGAGGGCTGGAACCCCTCTGCTGGGAGGCCA
>JANHFX010008673.1:38203-103278 GCA_027560015.1 Chloroceryle amazona
GGTGGATAACAGGTTAACCAGGAGCCAGCAACATGCCCACATGGCCAGGAAGGCCAGTGGCATCCTGGGTTGAAGAAATGTTCTAATGCTGTTAAAACTAAAAAATTTGGTGATACCTTTTTTTAACAAGGCTCAAGTGTTTTTTTAAGTATTACTCAGGTTACTTATTTCCTCCTAATTTCATGGTAAAATCGCCAAGTCCTCACTATTCTTTTAAATGATTGCTTACAGCCTCAGCTGTTCTGGGTAGTAGAATAGAGTTCAAAACATTAAACAATATAATGTTAGAAATCAAATTTGCTAGACCCCGCTGTTTCTTAAGACAATACAATGAAAAGCAAGTCACCTCCCTATTTTTTTTTTTGCTCAGATTCCAATCAGCTTTAGATCTCCATTTCAGGCAGTCTCAGTACCTCAACTGATCTGTGTTTTCAAGTGTAACAAATCTATTCCGAACCATTTCAGGTATCCAAGACTCTGCTAATTTGACAATTTTTCTTCCCCTACATGGACAAAGGCTTTCTTCTTGTCTCTCAGGACTAGCAGATCACATCTAGCTTTGTCACTGGGAGCATTCTTCCAGTGTATGCTTGTTTCAAAGCAGTAGAGATGATGAAATAGCAAAATGAGTTACAGAAAAAACAACTGATCTCACAGCTGGACATTATACCAGCTATTAGACTCTCCTGCATTTCTCACACAGCAGACCAGTTGAGGAGTTGAAGGCAATCAAAACAATACCTTAGAAGCGACACAAACAGCTGCTAACCTGGGTTTGAAGTCTCAGATCCTGTATCTGAAGCTGAAATATTTTTATACCTTTTTCACTCCACTGTTTTCTTAATGACAACTGGTTTCTTAATGACAAACTGAAAGGGTTTTGGTTTTTTTCCCCCATGAAGAAACACTTTATCACAAGGAAAAGCTTCTTTCCTGCAAGGGTGATTGAGTGCCCAGGCTGCCCAGAGAGGTTGTGGAGTCTCCTCCTCTGGAGAGATTCCAAACCTGCCTGGACAGTGCGATCCTGGGCACCCTGCTGTGGGTGACCCTGCTGGAGCAGGGGGGTTGGACCAGATGAGCTCCAGAGGTCCCTTCCAACCCCCACCATTCCGAGTGTCAAGAAAACTAATATGCTGAAGGGATTTCTACAGTCTGTCCATTTAGTTCCTGCAAAGGAACTAAATACATTAAGGTCTCAGTTTGCTACACAACTATTAAAGGTCTGTTATGACATTTAGAAGATTAATTCATAGTACAGTATTATTTGTTCCTCAGCATTAGACATCAAAATTCATGGCTTTCAGGGTACAACTAATTATTACAGTTATTCAATGTAATCAAAGCCTCATGGTAGGTTGCAAACCTCTACCACTACTTTTTTTCCCCCCTCCACAAACAGGGAGTGTGTAGATGTTTGTTGACCCACGTGAAACATTTTGGGTTTTATAGTATTTGACCTTATTTTTAATAAAAAAATTTCAACAGTTGCAGACATTTGTCACACAATTTGGATGCTACATGCTTTATTTTAGAGATCATTACACTAAACTGGTCACCGCATATTCATCAAGGCTGAATATCTTAAAAACATCTTCATTTTTGCTCCTGTCTGATGTAGCAAGAGGTGTAAGGCAATGCCCAAGCAATACTTCCTACTACTACTTGCACAATCCACGTTGCTCCCAGAACCACAATAGCCTCCAACGATCCTGCCAGCATGGTGCCAGATTCAGAGAACAGATATTTTTATAGATACATTATCTGAACAATCCAAATTCCTTGCACTCAACTCTCCCCACGGAACTTTTGCTAGACGATTTGAAACTGAGATTTACACAATTGTGACGCTTGACTAAAAATACTTATTATGTGCAGTATTGTGGAAGAACTTGAAAGCCTGGGAAAGTGCAGTATTCATAAAATCAGTAGAGCATCAAGAAAGCAGTTTAAGAGATGAAAATGTTCTCTAGAGGTGCACCAAAAGATGCACAGGTGAAGAAACAATTCCCTGGTGCTATTCTAGTAAGTTCTGCAATCATTTTCAAAATATGTAGAGGTTTATTGATTCAATTCCTCTGCAGAACCTCTGGGTTTCCACTGATAAAACAGTAATAAAGAGAACCTTGGCAATATTGCTTCTCATGCCCACCCTTTCCCTGCGGGAAGAAGCTTCCAAAGGATAGCAGGTCTCCTGTGTCAGCCAGGAGCAAGGTCTAGAGACTAAAGAATTGGTAGTCAAGCCTGAAGTACAATTCTTCATTAATCATCTGAGAAAAAAAATTCACAGCAGAAGGACTGGGTGAGACAAGGAATGCAAAAAGCCTTTCGCATCCTTTTAATTTGTGCGTGAAAGGCCAGAATGACTTCAGAATGCTGTTAGATTACAGAACTAAAAAATAAAGACATTTCTCCAAGCATGGATTATATACGCTTAGTTTAGAAAAAACACATAATGAGCTGAACAAAACTCCCTTCTTCAGGAGAAGAGAATAAAGTCACTCAGCTCTGCTCACAGAACAGGAGTAAGAACGTTCTCTACTTTTTGGGAAATCACTTACCTCAACATTCCAAGCTCTGAAATGATTTAAATCTGAACTGGGTAATACTACCATATAGGTGTGGAAGAGCAAACAAGAGGAGCAACTAAGAGCAGCTCTTCAAGAAGCTGCCACCTCTTACAAACACAAGACACACCAACAATTACATCAGGGAGCGAGGAAGGAAATAGAAGGGTTCTATTTTGGAAAGATAAATACTTTCTCCAAAAAGGCAACATGTCCTTGCTCTCTAATCAAGGGAGAAATCGTACAGGGAAACAGAGGATGGAAACAGTGGTTACAGTCTGAACAAGACTTTACACTCTACCACAACAGGTAAATACCCAAAGGCTAAGTCTCTGAAGTAAGGCACTTGCCAAGCAGCAACATAAATAAAAATCTTAAGAGACTACAGAGTTACATCTGAGAAAAAGGGTAAGGGGTCAAGGCTACTCCCAACCCACACAGGTTTCTTCAACACTGATGTGCCAAACCTGCACTCATGCTAAAGGCTGCCCTGCAAACCTCCTGGGCAGGACCCCGCGCGAGACTATCTGCCGCTGTCAACACGCCTCTGACCAGACGCGCCTTTAACGTGCCCCTCAAGGTTCAAATCTGCCAAGGAGAAAATAAAGAGACGTAATCAGACAGCTATTTCTACACATTCCAGGAAATATCCCGACCTGGTGTATCACACCAAAGTTGTCAAGGCAGACAGTGGAAGATGTCGTTCCAGGGGAGTTCTAAGTTTCAATTCATAAGCCTTCTTTAAAGATCAAAGATATTTACTGCAGATACCAGAGGACCATTAAGGTGCCAACTCTCATATCAGACAATACTCAAGGATCTTCATCACTTCAAGTTAGAGTAGTGCTGCCCGATTGACTCCAGCTTTCTAAGATGCTGAAATTCACGACAACTCTTACGGAGTCCTACTGGAAATACTGACCTTATTTCTCTCCTTAAAACCTTTCATCAGCACAGTCAGAACCGTCATGAAACCAGAAATTTCTCCGCTCTTCAGTGTTGACAGAGGTCTATCTGTCTAAACAAGCCTACCATGCACAAGGGCTTACTACCTGACTTCGCAGCACACTGTCAAATGACCTGGCAGTCATCAAGTTGTATGGATGCTTCCATCCTCTTCAGAAAGGTGGAAGCACATCAACATTAAGACTTTTTCAGTAAGATGAGATTAGGTTACAATGTCAGCAGAAACTAGAAGGCATCATACCAGAGAAGTAGCGATGATCTGGAAGGAGAGGGGCATCACTTACCACATCCAACACAAAGGCCATAGGAATACAGGTCAGGGAAAATGAGTGGGAAAAGAATCACTGAGGGACAAGGACAACAATGATTAGGGCTAGGAGAAGACCACATCACCCACAACAGCCTGCCCTAAAACTGCAACCATCTCCCAGAAATCCAACACGAAATCCAACACTTAAGGGATGGATGGGTCCTCAGAGGAGCTTACCGTAGCATCTGGCTAGCAGGTTTCTTAACTCCACCCTACTTATTCACCTGCTGCAAAAAACATTCCTTGGAAAATTTTTGCTCTTGAAAAGACCACATAAAAGAGCTAAACAAACCAGTCTCAATCCTCAAAGGGGACTAATCCACGTTTTCAGTACAGCAAAGACAACTCATCACAGCATAGGGACTGAAGAGACCAAGGTTTGCTTTGGCGCAGTAGCTTTTATTTGACACAGCTCTAGAGAGTCAATAAAGATTGCTATTAAAACTGAGGCACCCTAGCACAGATAAGCGAGGCTTGATGAGGTTCTGAGCAACCTGCTCTAGTTGAGGATGTCCCTGCTTTCAGCAGGGGAGTTGGACCAGGTGACCTCTCGAGGTCCCTTCCAACCCAGACATTTCTATGATCAAACAACTGAGGAGGTTTCTGTTCCTGCTGTTATGGTGAAGTAAATAGAAAAAGGTTTGAGTGTTACTGAAATGTGCATATTGAAGATAATGATCTGTACATTTTACTGCTAGTAGTTACTAAGATGAGTGCTTCCCACTTGCCAAAGTATTTGCATGTAAATAGCACTACAGGATTTATCCAAATAATTATTACTATGAGTTGAAACCAGCTTTAGTTCCAGTCCTCCTACCTGAGCATATGCACATATCACTAACTTCTATAGTAATTTACCTGGAATGAATCACTTCAGGTTACTTAAACATCAGCCCAGGAGAATTTGCTTGTGAAGAACTGAAGGGGAAGTCATTAACATCTCTTTAACCCAAGAAACATAGAAGGCAAGAACCAAAAGGAAAGAAAGCAGCAGGGTGATATTATGGCTAGACATCATTTGTTTATCATTCTGTAGGCACCTTGCTCTGGCACAGTGCTTCTCAACAGCCACCCCACTGGTTCCATTACTCTTTATGGACACAGTCACCGACATGCATCCTGGCCAGGAAGGGTCAGGCTCAGCAACAGTTTGCTGCTTCATTAGGAGCCCAAGCAACAACAGAAACAACTGGATCAAGTTGAATTTTCTTTTTGTTTTCCTTTTCTAATAGTCTCTTAGGACATAGGTAGTGCTGAAAGTCGCCAGTGACTAGACACTCAACTTCCTGGAACATAAAGCCTCATTATCTCTCCACCTCCCTCCCTCGAGGGCTAAACCACAAAGGGATAAAGGGCTCAAAGGTATGAGGATGGATCTTGCATAAGAGCTGGGGGGCGACTTAGATGCTCTGGAGTGTTCTTGGGACACAAGCAATTAAGCTAAACCAAATTAGGGCCATTTTGGTTTAGAGCACCTTAACTGAAGAATTACATTAGGCTTAGTGTCACTGAAAATTCCAGAGGTTTAAATTCCTGTTCTGACACCCTAGTTCAATCCTCACTCAAAACGAATTCAAAGTTACCTTTCACCCAGCAGCTCATTATAGGCAAGTACTTGGGTAACCAGCCACTGTGGGACATGAAAAACTTATGTGCAACAGCAACTGCAGAATTGAATTCAATCTCATCTTCAAGAGTATTTTTCCTCCAGGAAACAGAAGCTCCCATTGCAAGATCAGTCATGCCTACAAAAGCACAGGGACAGTTACATATACCCTGAAGGGAAAAACCCAAGCTACACGGACAGGGAGCTCCAGGCTCTCCTATAAAGGAAAAAGCCATCTGCTCAGCAGGAGAAACCAGGGGTTTTAAACCCCTTTGGATACATCTGAACTATTAATGATGTTATTTCCTCTGTGGGATACCACTTCACAGTGTCAGGGGTTGGAAGGGACCTCTGCGATCTTTTGAGTCCAACCCCAACCATTTGATCAGCAGCGTTTTTTATTTGCTTCCTCTTCTTTTTTTTTGGTAGACATTCATGTTTTGTAAGAAGTACCCTAAATCCCAGGCAAATTACCATTCAGAATGCCCTCCATGGGGGGGTGAGTATATATATATAGATATAACATATCTTACTATTTTGAAAAGAAGGCTGTAAACTCTAAAGCACCTTTGTCCCTGTGCTTATCGGCTCAGAAAAAAAGAAAACCTTTATCTGGATGTTATGTTAAGGTGAATTTGTCCCAGTAGAAAGCAAGAGTGGGCTTTGGTAGATCTTCTAACATTTGTTTTCTTAATCACCCAAGCGTTTCAGAGGCTTTATGGACGAGGCACCACGTTCATTTCCAACTGTTGCAGCCCTCTGGCTACAAAGGCGGGGAAAAAAAAAAAGTACACAACATGAAAAAGGCTTCAAGCTCAAATGCCTGAAGACAACCCTGAATACAACTACACTGCTATTTCATCAAGCCTCAGGTCCCCCACTGCCTGTGTTTTCTTCTGTTTCATCCTATTACCTCAAAGAAAAGGGAAGGTAATTACTCCAAAGCAAAGAGGATTGGATACATCAGAGCTCCTGATACTTGGATACTTTCCATGCTAACATCCTCAAACACATCACCTCACCATCAAGCCTGGGGGGTGAGGATGAAGTAACATACCCAATTAAGAATGTACTCATTTTCTTCTTTAAATAGGTGTAGTTTACTTCCCAACTACTTAATGCATTACACATAAAGGTGCCCAAAGCACTTGCACTTACTCTCTAGATCTCTTCCTACAGGACATTTCTTTTGGCAGCTCCTCCTGTTTACACCATTGGTCCTGTATTTACCATTTTGGTATGTGCACCACATCTGCCCAAGTGTGGGGGATTACAAGAGACTTATCAAGGCCACCACATTCCCATTTTAAGGCTAATTTTGTTGGGGTGGGATTAGGGTTGGCAATGCGGTGAAGATCTTTCACTACAGGAAGCAGAGTTTATACTGGTTTAAAACCAGTGGGCTACTGTAATTGGTAACTGCATACAACACCAGCCTCCCTCCAGTAAGGGCTGCCTCTGCCAGGAATCTAAACGCAGCCTTTCAACACAAATGTTTCGATCCCCATTTCAGACACGGCCACCACGCACTCATTGAAGCGGAGATACCACAAGCACCAACACCAATTAGTAACGTTTCTCCTACAGCCCAAGCTGGTGCTTTCTAAAAGGTTGAACTTGGCAAAACACTTGTCAGGCAATGAGGAGAGAGGGGAGAAGGAAATTTAAAAAAAAAGTGTATAAAGAGTGTAAGGATAAGTTGTGGATGTCCCTTTCCCAGAATTGTTGAAGGCCAGATTGGACAGGGCTTTGAGCAACTTGGTCTAGGGATCTTTAAGATCTGTTCCAACCCAAATCATTCCATGATTCTACGATATATTGTTACTTCTAAACTTAACTTCATTGCACATAGGACACCATTACATCTTGGAGTTTGTCACATGCACAGAGAGAGGCTGCTGGTCTCACACCAAAGCATTGGGCTAAGAGCTCAGGTCTAGCAGGGGAACAGGAGATGTGTGGCAGAAACCCAGGGCACAAGAGGCCCACCCAAATCCCATTTGGGGAACCTGGTCTGGTAAACTCCAGGATTGTAGAGTGCCACCACAACTCACCCAGAAAATTCTCACCTCAAGCTGTTTACAAAGCAGAGGAGATGATCACTGGCCTTGACTTCAACTTTTCGACAGCTCAAGAAACTCCCATACAGGATATTCAAGTAGGGCTGAGAGCAGACAATCACAGGAAATTAATTTTATATTCTGCCAGAGGGAATGAAGCAGCTTCTTTCCAGCTGAGAGCATATAATTATTTGGCACCAACTGGCTACATCTCAGAATCTATGACAGCAGCTGAACGATCCTTTTTTGTAGGGTAAGCTTATTTTTCCTTTGTCTCAACTCTGTTGGTCTTTCAATCCTAGCAACTGCCTGGAAAAATAGAAGCTGCTGGGAGGAGTTAGGGCCATGATGACCACGGCAACGTTCTCTTCTGTACAGGCAATTTTGCAATGCACCAACCACAGCTGGGCCAGGCAAACCACCAGGGACTCAGGAGGGCAAGAACCACAGCACAGCCCGGAGGGGAACTCAAAGACCCCTGAAGCTACTTTCCTCTTTTACACCAGCATTAATGTTGAGCAAAATGGCTCAAAATGCATCCATCAGACTCTGAAAGGAAGAATATTTATCTTTATCCGAGGATATGAAAAAGTGTGTGGTGACCACAGCTTTATCTCCCCAAAGCAGTACGACGGAGTTAAAAACCCATAGCACCTCGTTCTTAACTGTGCAGGGAAGCTCGACTGAATCCACACTTAGCTGCTTTTATAAAAATATTGCTATGCTGCTGTAGTAGGAAGAACTTCCACATTCTTTAATAAATGCATCACAGTGCTTAGAAGACATTCCTTAACAAGGACTACTACAAACTATTACCGCCGAGTCAGCGGTAAGACCTGACATAGCCAATGACAGCGCTGTCTCAGTCCACATAACGATCCTGTTTCTGGGCCAAATTTCAGGCAACATTGTGAAACTAAACATTTTTCTTTTCAAGATGGGGACTCAAAGGTGGTTTCCCATCCAATATAGTTAGAAATGTCATTGTTTTTCTGAACTGCCTCTAATGAGTAATTTGAGGGAGAGGTTGTTTGTTTTATTTTTAGAACCAGAACTAGTTACAGCCTCTCTAGAAAGGAGAAAGAGGAATTCGGAGCAAGTAGCTCTGGTGCCAGTATTTCAGAAATAACCAACTTGCATAAGCTCAAAAGCATTCTTATGGAAGCTCTCCTTCAGAAAAACGCCTTTGAGGATCGCTGTGGTTTTGAGACCAGCATCCTTATATGGATTCGAAGCACACAAAACTCTTTACACAGAGTGGCAATCGTAATGCCGATCACTACGAACTTATCAAATGAATGGAGGACAGAACCAAAAGATTTGAGGAGGCTTTGGGATCACTAACTTTCAAGCTTCATTCCACAGATACCAGGAGATTTTGGCAAAGCTTTTGTTTGTATTTAGATGCAAACAGTTTTTCTAAGAACAAGCACCCTGCCAAAGAAGCTCGCAGCTACAGATGCAACCAACACCTGGGAGAGCAGCTAGGAGTGACCAAGATGAGGAGTCTCCAATGATCTTCAGAAGCAGGACACCGACCTCCAGATGCATGAACCGCAGCATGCACGTTCCTCAAGTTTTTACCATGGAAGCAAGATAAAGAAGTGTCATTTCCAGGAAGCGACATCAGCATGAACAGAGCTGCTACATCCACGCTTATCGCAAAGTTCACCAGGCTACACAGTTCCCTGACAGCTTGACAGGGAGCTTGAACTGTTCACCTATTAAAGCCACTCAGCACATATATCTGCACCTGATCCTGCCTTCTCCCTAAAGCCTGCTATCTATGACAGACACAGTGAGTCCTCCCCATACCTTTACGTGGCTAAGAACCGGTTTCCATACCCTACGCAGAGTATTAAGGGCAACAATGCTTCTGGCAACAAACTTGAAGCAGTGTGCTTAATATTTCAATTTTTCTGCACCTTTATGTGGAAGAAACAAACTGAAGACTGGGTGTATTTATTGCATACCAGTTCTGCTTCCCAAACCTCTAAGGAGAAAAGTGTCAGGAGAAAAGAGCATCACAGGCACTATGAAAACACCCAGTGTGCCCATACGGTTTACTGTCATCTCTTGTGTGCCCCAGACACTCCTCACGATGGGAAGTGAAACAGCATTCTCTTTGTTCCAAAGGGCTTGCAGCTCCCATGCCAGACACCCTGTAACCCAGCTGTCCCTCAAAGGGTTCCTGTAAGGAACGCAGAGGAAAAAGGAAACCTCAATCTAGGTTTTGACAGGCTATTAATCCAAACTATCAGGGATCTAGTAGAGCAATGTTACTCATTCTACGGTCAGCAGAGCACTTGGATCCATGGGGAGTGAAAAGCAGTTCACTGCAGCATTACAGATGACCACCAATTGCCCCGTGAAGCAGTAGCATCCCCATAGGTATAGCTGGAAGACATCAAGAGTGCCCAGCTGCATAAGAATGACATTTTATCAAGCAAAACAGTTTGCTTGAGCAGCACAGTTGAGATCATTTATATGGCTGGCTTTGAGGTATCAGTAAGAAACAAAATTATTACACAATCACAGAATGTCAGGGGCCGGAAGGGACCTCGGAAGATTGTCCAGTCCAACCCCCCTGCCAGAGCAGGGCCACCTATACCAGATCACACAGGAATGCTTCCAGGCGGGTTTTGAACATCTCCAGAGAGGGAGACTCCACAGCCCCCCTGGGCAGCCTGTTCCAGTGTCTGTCACCCTCACAGTGAAAAAGTTCCCCCTCATGTTTACATGGAACTTCTTATGCCTCGGCTTCCACCCACTGCCCCTTGTCCTGTCATCAGGCATCACCGAGAAGAGCCTGGCTCCATCCTCCTGGCACTCACCCTTTATGCATTTATAAACATTGATGACAATCTTCAAGTAGAAAAGCCAAACCAACCCATCATGAAAGAATGCAGCCTTGCATGCAGGCGCACAGCCACGGCAGCTTGCTCAGAGAACACCAACCAGAGTCCAAATGTCACAGCGGTTCCCTACCAAACACAGGGATAAACATAGTGAGGGGGAGTGAAACAGCAAGCTAAATATTTGGACAGACTTCTGAAAAGCCAATGAAGGACCATAAACAGGCTTAGGAAAAAAGTGCAGCTTTCATTTTAAACCAAGAATACATTTTCATTGTGATCTTAAACACTTAATGGAAAGAAGACAACTCATTAAATGGTTGAAAACTAGCTAAAACAACCCTCACTCTGTTCAGGCTGACAATCTTTTGCTGGAGTTCTACATTTCCATTACATTTTTATGTAATACTACATTAAGTTCTACGAAATACCAGAGCAAGGCATGTAATAATTCATTTTACCTGTCGACAGTTACATTTGGACACATCCTATCTTGCTAAAAGGAGAAATGCAGTAATTTGCATTTGTCACCTGTTATTTCAGGGACTAAGCATTAAGCAGGATTAAATAATATAATTTTTTGTCAAAAGCAACATCGTGATTATAGCCACAGGGATTCATGGAGAAAATCCATTCTCTACAGGATTTTTCTGAGAAAATTAGGTTAAGCATTTAAAAATTGTTTGTAATATGTAGGTGTTCAGCAAAAAACTTCCATGCTTGAGGATCAAATTTGAATTGGAGAGCTCCAACAGCGCTCACTAGTAAAAATCTGAAAAATCCTCTCTTAGGAAAATATTTTTATGTATGGCAGCCTAATGCTGCAAAAGACTTCATTCTGTCTCTCAAAAATATGAGTAACACTTCTTGTAGCTCCCCTCAAACCCAAGGAACACAGCAGTTTAGTAGTTGTTAGGAGCAGTGGAGGAGGAAGAGAGAGATGAGCTGATCCATGAGGTCAATGCCAACTGGATCATCCAGGCTGCAAGCACCTGCAATGTTCTTGGATGGGCCAGGCTGCAGGAAGCCTTGAGAGGGACAACACAAGTACTGAACTTTCTCCCTCAGAAACCCAAACAGCAGCTGATCTACAGCAAAAGGTAAAAATTTGTCAGGAGCCTGTTCCATCAATAAGTGAGGAGCTATGGCTGTGGTTCAGGTACCATATAGTACTATCATGTCAGTGCAACTTTTCTGTCTCTTAGATGACTTCATTACTCAGGATAATGGGAACAGATGGATGCAGGTGAGTGTAAAATGTCTCTACAGCCCCTTATTGCAATGCACATCTGTTCTTCCTCTCCAGCCTTCCCATTGCCTTAGCACAGTAATGCCCCTCCCAGCAATGCTAGCAATAAATATATATCTATCTCTCTCAAAAACACCACCACTTTCCAGCTGGCAACTAGGGCCTTACCATTTAGTCCACATGAAGTTCTAGGAAAGCACATAAAGCACAAGTGTTTGAAATAGCTTTCCTATTTCAAAGGTGCTGCAAAGGAGAAAAAAAAAATTAAAAAAAATCCTCTCCCACGCAACTCTTCTGGTTCGTGCCAAATCCTGCTAAACCTGAATTAGACTGCAGTTTGCAGACAGCCATAGAGCACCAACAAGCCCTGTATTGCTCCCAGGCTGCTGCAGCAGCTCTCAAAGTGGTCTCCAGCAAGAGGGTCTGTCTGCCTGTGCTTCTTGAGGACAGCTCTCAGAGCATCCAGCAGATTAGCAGCTTGCTGCTGCTCCTCTGCCCAATAGTTGGGTTCTGTCTGGTACTTATCGCCCATCATAATAGACCACCTTGCTGCTAACCACTTCCAAAGCACTGGAGACATCTGAAAAAGGAGGAAAACCAAACAGATCTGGGAAAGGACAGGTCTCCTTGGTATAGGGGACAAATAAGCAGGCAAAGGAACTCACCCAGAAGCATCAGCTTGGCTGGTCAAAATCTGTTACAGCCAGGGCATCCAGAACACTGCTCACTTGCTGATTCTTTGTGATCTATTTAAGCTCCAATTAACACTTGGTCCCTAGATAAAGCATGAGGCTGCAGAATTCATGTTCTGCATACAACCTTGTGTCCAACATCATCTGGCTTTGCATTCATGAGACAGACTTGTTTGAACAGGGCCAGAGTTGTATGCTTCACTTAGCCAGCAAACTGAGATTGGTACAAATAGCTGAAGATAGATCTGGCCAAGTCATGACCCTCACCTGAGCAGGACATCTCAACAAGCAGAATTTATCAAAAAGATGAATAGTAGGGGTGAAAAATGAAGAGCAGCACTGCAAAACAGAAATCATGGACAAGTATTACTAAAATTGCACGAAAACTCTTACCCAGCCCACAGGGAAAGTACATTTTTGATCCAGTGTTGTATTTCAGGAACCTCTCTATTGCAGCTTTTATAGACCTTGCTACAGCCACATAGCTCAGTCAGAGACGAGACTATGGAAAAGCTTCTCTCAACTCATGTCATCAAGACCTACAATCCCACCGCCTGCTCAAAGTATACAAGGGGAAGCACCATGAGCTATCACCACCCAGGGGGGAGGGAACCAAACTCAAAACACACTGAACCACACCGGTCTGAACAGCCTCACACCATTTCCATACACACAGCTCACTGATAAAGGTCTCTGCTTTTGGTAAGGTCACAAAAGAATAGGTCTAGAGAGGGATGAGGCAGGGTAGCTCCCTCCTGCTCACCCTATCCCTGCCAGCAGCCCCCAAGGAGATGCCCAGACAGACCTGCAATCAAATCTTAAACCTCATTTTAAAAAAATTATATGCTAAGAAATCCCTTTCTATTACACATATGCTTTCAGCAGCAAGAAAACCAAACCAAACAACAAGCAAGCAAGCAAACAAACAAAAAAATCAACATCAACAAACCACCATACCAAACAATGCCTTCCAGGAACTAACATCCTGACCAAGATTAGCAGGATCTACAGCTACTACCCATTCTCTCATCTCAAAGAATAATTTACTCTGGTGTAGCATAACAAGAGCACAACCACAAGTATTTACCATCGTCTTCTGTTATCTGAGGACAAGTTTAGCATTGAAATAAAAGCACGGGGTAAGTGAGGTTATTTCAGGTATTTAGATTCCAGTTTGGGGAGCACAGCTGCCAGGTTCACATACACATTCAGCATTAAAATCTCGCAGCAATGCCCAATCAGTGCTGTGCACACGAAGTTACAGATCAGGTT
The DNA here is from genome assembly GCA_027560015.1 of Chloroceryle amazona. NCBI lineage: Eukaryota > Metazoa > Chordata > Aves > Coraciiformes > Cerylidae > Chloroceryle > Chloroceryle amazona. The sequence goes on from JANHFX010008673.1 coordinate 51,778, forward strand.
CATGCAAGTTGACCCTTGAAAGAAGTGTTCCCCCGGGCTCCCCGGAGTTCTTATTCAAAACACACTCCATCTGCTTCCTGTTAAAAAAATATCCCTTTTAAGCCATTGGTATGTGAATTACATTTACCACCTGAAAAAAAAAAAATCACAAGTTTTGCTTCAATTTTGAACAGGTCTGGTATAATGAGGGAAAAAAGATAAAATCCAAAACCAGCAAACCAAAACAGCACAGACTGAAGTGTCTGTCAAACTAAGCACGGTGCTCACTTTGACCTGAATAAATCAAAACAGAGTCACAGGTAAGAGTCAAAATTTCTTTCCTGTACTTATCCCACTGTCCAACTCAACATTATCCACTGTCCTGGGGGTTCTGACCTGATACACTCCAGTAAGGAAAGAAAGAATAAAACCTTATACTGGTAAACTATGCATTAGCCATTTAAAATACAAATGTTGTGTTACTTTTGCTAAAACCAGACTAAAAATGACCATACATCTGTAACATCAAAACCCAGCCTAACATTACGACAGCACCTTGCAGTTTGGTATCAAGTGCATTTATTTTAATCAAACTCACGCTTTTGTATTTCAATCTACAACCAACATCTACCACAAAAACAAGGCAGAGAAGAAATTACTCCTCTAAAGCAAGGTTACTCGATGGAAATTTTTTTGGTGGCTTTTTGTTTGTTTGGGTTTTTTTTTGGTTGGTTTTTGTTTTTTACATCATTCAGAAAAAGTTCACTGAATAGAAGTTCTCAGGTACTTGAGTTGCTAGACACTATCAACCAAATCACTTGCTAATCATGGTAGTTTGGCAATCTTCAAGAAATCTGTCTTGTACCTTATACAAGACAAAGGCATTAAGTCCACCAGATATTGGAAAAATATTTCTTGCAGTCTAAGACAGGAACAGACAAAACATAAGCCATCAGAGACAGACAGTCACCCCAAAGGCTTGTTCATGAATTCCACCAGAGAGAAAAAAACAGGTCATGGGTCACACTGAAGATTTTGCATGTTTTCACAGACAGAAATAGTTGCGTGAATGCTTTTGAACATTTCTGCTCAGCCACAAAGCACAGAACGTAACAAGAGACTCATAGTTCTCCAAAATACACAGCTGGTCTATAAATGCAGCCCAGCCTACCACTTCAGACTACCCAACACAATGTCAGTATGCTCCCTGTGCATGAAGCATGTGCTACAAGCACGTAACACATGTCACAACAGCAAAGGCTGCTGTAAGGAAATACTGGAAGATGTATGTAGGGCATACTGAGTTAATCATCATAGTATTCAAGGGTTCTACAAGTTTGCCAGATAAATACACATCAAATAACGCCAAGAATGTACATTCATCCTCCAGCACCCTTCTTGCTGTTTATAGACTTCAGCAGAAGTGATGAAGCTATAAAAGAACTCCCTCATTACCACCTGCTCAGCCTTCAGTATGCTGCATATCTTCAAAAGAGGAAAAAAAAGTCACCCCAAGAATGCACATATTGCCAAACTGGCTGTCGCTGATGCGTGCAACGTTCTTCTGACAAAGCAGCCTTACCCCATCGTACGCAACTGCGCCCAGACTACAGCCATAGGAAGGAAAGCAAGAGTCAGGCACAGTTAACAGCTGAACAGAAAAACCCATTTTATCTGCCGTTTGATTGTCATTGATATTCCATTTGTTTTAAATCACCTATCAGGTCAAACATCAGGAAGGTCAATAGCAGGACTGTCAAAACCCACCACACTGTAACACAAGACATTTTTCTGTCCAGCAAACGCTCCTAGCTCAGGAAAACCCAGATGACTTCCTTACTTTTGGTCACCTGTGTTGGAAAAAAAATAAAATAATGCAGTTTTGACAGTCCACAAGAGAAACATACTATCAACTCCTTCCAGTGTTCAGAAGCGCTCGTTCCCAGTCAGTTCCCCATCAAGGCAGGAAAGCACACACAAAAAGCAGCAGTAATTTCTAAATGAATACAGTTATTTGGCTCTAAACTCGTTTCTACAACAATGGTAAAGCAATCCAGTAACCACTAAGTATTACAGCTCTGACCACTGCACCCACCGGTTCCTGAGTCACAAGCATTCACCATCTCATCCTCAGCTTTCAGCTGCCAGGAACTTCTACATATGGCTACATTCATAGGGAATTGGGATTAAAAGATGCAGTCACTGAATTAATAACAGTGTCGACTTAGTGGTTGCATTAATCATCCTGTTGACTTTAGCGGGTCTCAAAAACACTGCACCACGCTGAATAACGACTCTCTCATTCTTTGCCTTTCACTGATTTGACCGCCCAAGAACAGCATGTTCAGAGCTCCAAAACAAAATTCAATTATAAATACACTTTATTAGACTTGGCAGTTTTCATATACAGTTAAAAATCTCATGAGAAAAATCCAAGGCATAAAACAAACCAACTCATCTCCATCCCAACCTCCTTCAGAAATGCTACAATGAAAACCTATAAACCCACACCTTAACCATAGTAATTCATATCCCATTCTACATTACTACTCACAATTCATCAGACATCACTAACATTAAACAAATACAGATCCATGTAATCTTTTGACCAAATCCCATCCAAGTTATTTTTGCAGTCAATCTTTCCAATAAACAGGAGAATATGTCCAATGTAGTCAAAACCCTATCGGACTTGCAAGTAAGCGGTGCAATTTTTCAAGCTATTCCCAAAGCACATTAACAGCTTGCACCTTTGATGAAACTTCAGACTAGTACACAGCCAACAAAAGTTTTCTTTTTGCCTTTTACATGCTATGTAAAATCCTCAGAAGTTCAATGCCATCAACAGACACTGAAACTTGAATCAATGATGATATTCAACACCTCTTAACATATCTCTAAGAACTAAAACCTTTAGTATCCAAGACTTTCAAGTTTTTACTGTTGTGCTGGTAGACAAAAGAGCAAAGATCAAAATAGTAAAATACTGAAGAGATGAACAAAAAGATACCAGGAGAGAACAAGTCATGTGGCGGGGGTGGAAGGGAAGTGGTGAAGAACCTCATTAGTCAGGCAAGAGTTTAATTAAAGTGTGGAAAGAGCAGTACTGTCAAATTCCAAAAGAAATTATTTTTGAACTAGAAGTATGCAGCCCCAAAACCCAGGCAGTTCAAGACAATTCAGATTTAGTACAGTGGCATTAAAATAGAGATGGGAATGCAAAAGCAGAGCTGTACATTTGTTTTGCCTTTAGTTGCAAGTCCATGCATAAGCCAGATAATATTGGGGCAATGCTACTGCCTTCCTTACTGACCTGGGTGAGAGCAGATAATTCACTCTCAGCATGTCTAGAAACCACATCAAACATGGGGAGCGGCTGATACACTAAAAGGCAAGGCTATCACCTTGGGCATCTCAGTAGGTCAAATGAGCAGGCAAGCAAGCAGCTCAGGAGGTTCTCTTCTAAATGCGGCTATAATCACATTTTGTGCTGCATTAATAGAAGCGAACCTGCTTCCTTCCTTCTGCCTAAGGGTTATTTGCCCCATGAAGCCACACCTGGAATAGCACCATTCGCTTGTGCACGCCCACAGTACAACAGAGAAGTCTGAAACCAGGAAGAGCCCAGAAGGTCCACCAGATGGTCACGGTCTAAAGCACTCAATATACAAGAAGCAACGGTAGAGGTACATATAGAGAGGCTAGAGGATATTCAGCTCAGAGAAGAGACCACTACATGATCCAGTCCATCTCTTAACACCTAAAGAGGAACCACAAGCCAGACTCTTCCGGGTGTTACACAGTGAAAACTCAAGACATAAATGGTTTTAATGGAATTCTCAATGGCACAAAAATGTGGAAAAGTCACCAGGAGAGCTGTGCAGCACCACAAAAAGGAAGCTCAAAGCTGTCAAATGTCCATCTTTGTAGATTTTTTTCAAAACACAGCCAGACAAGGGCTTAAGCAACCTGAAGTAGCATTGGATTTAGCCATGCTCCAAGGAGGCTGAAGTTGCCAACCTGCAGAAGCTCTCTCCAATAAAAACAACCCAAACCATTTTCAACAATTGCTTAGGTTTGCTGTTCATAGGGAAAACCTGCAAAATTTGACCTCCTTCTGACTTGAACACTGACAAAATCATGATAAAACCATTTAAGATATCCTAATGTCCTTCAAGAGGATCAAATTCTCCATTCTAAAAGTTCCTAGTGTAAAAAAAAGAGCCAATGAGTTTGTACTTGAGACTGACACATTGCAAGCAAAATCACCAGCCACCTACGACCATTATTTTTACATAAGATTACCTAAATGATTAATCATTTAGGCAAATGATATTTATTTGCCTATCAAAAGATTATCCCCATCTGAAGATCCTAACTGCATACAATCGCAGCTATGAAGTTGCCTATGGCAGCTTTTAAAACCCACAGTATCACCCAATGGATATGTGGATTTATCCCAGTACTATTTACATTTTCATAACCTTCCTGGACTTTTTACTTCAGTTTTCATTCCCTCCAAGTGGTGACACTCCTGCTGCTACCTCCTGACATCATTCAAATGCTACATCCCATGGTCAACAGTCACAGCTTACACACTCTGCTTGGTAGAAAAAGGAAACAACTTCATAAGCCTATTTTGAGGGGGAATATCTACACTCCTCCATGAAATCACCTGAGCAGTAAGAGCACATGCACCTGCAGTAAGACATCAACACCACCCCTTGCTAACTCAATCCCAGCGAGTCACACAAGTTCTTAAACCCTGGATTTTTATTGGCATTACTTAGTAACTTGTAAGAAATTCCACATATATATAGATCTTGTAAAGAACTTTAATTAGTTTGCTTTAATTTTGCTGAAACAGGCAACACTGCTGCTACCAAAAAGGACTCCTCGTTAGTTCTTAAAATGATTAAATCTGTAAGTATATTCATTTACACTTTCTATACAAAAATTAATGTTCATTATAAGGCAAAATTGGGGATTTACAGATTTCTACTAATACTCATTCCTGCAGAATCAGTATTCCTTTGGGTTCCTGGTTAGGACTGGATGGTACATACTTTAAGACTCCACCCCGACCAGCATGATCTTGTTCCCTTCAGAAAAAAAAAAAAGCTACATACAATTTCAGGTTATGTAGTTGGCCTGAATTTTGTCATGAGGAAATACAACTTTTAAGTTCAATAAAAGCCTACCCCAAACATTTGCTTGCAGCAATTGTTTAGACTTCTGTCTTGAGGAAAATCCAGATAATCATGCCTACACAATTTTGGTGAAGAGGTGACAGCAGAATTTTTTAGTATTGACCTATTTGTTAGCTTGGAAACCAAAAATAAAACTGGCTTTGTAAACAAGCAGGAGGAATTTATGTTTTTAGATCAGATACTGAGGGGGTTGGAACAAAAAAAACACAACATGCATTTACCTGCTTATCAATGGAGGACTTTGTACTTCTGGATGAGTTATAGATTGTATTTCCCACCTCACATTTTGGAAACATCAATCAAATGGAGGAAGAAATAAGTGAAAGAAACAAAAGTTTTTTGTCCAGCAATCCATTCTTTAACACCATCCACAGCACACCATCAGGCACAATCCAATTGGACAGAAATTGTTGTGGCATTATCTCTACTCACTTTATACAGCCACTTGCATGCTTGGAAAAAAACCTGTTCTTTGCCCCTTCCCCTGCCAGCATAAAAGGCTGATTCTAATCTAAGTACACACAAAACCACCACGAGCCGATGGTTTTAAGGCTTCCAAATAATTTCTCCCAATGCAAGATTTTTTTCATGATGTTATTACTAATGTGTAAACAAGGGTAAGAGGCACTGAAACTGCCCCTTGTTACGCACTCCCTTGGAGGTCTGAGGAAGGGCTGGAAGAGAAAAAGTTTGCAAGACAAAAAACATCATTTCCCCCAGGCAAGTGTCCTGGTGGTAAATGCACCTTCTTTCCCTGCAAAGAATCTTCTTACTTCCTCCCAGCCACGGAGCATTCCTAACACCCCAAGCACTAGCCCAACACATAAAGAATAGAGGACTTACAACTCCAGATAATTACAACACAACACATGAAGCAACTTGGAAGAGTAATTCAAGCAGAAGCCCAAACCCTCTAGGCAGAAATAACACGTACTCACCCCACAGCCTGTGGAAAAAGAAAGCCAACACAGCAAGAAGGGAAGTGCTGATGTTCTTGCAGCCTCTACTCAGCCCTTACCATCCTCAGACTCACGAGGGCCCCTTTCAACAGCTGCTCCTCATCGGGCTGTTGCCCACACAGCCATTCCTCATATACCTAATGAGCCCCAAGCCCCTCCAACCCCACCCTCAGGGCCAGGTGGGACTTGGCCCTCCAAACCCATCAAGGTCACTCTGCCCTTCCCTCCCCAGCTGGTTTTGCTCTAAGCAAAGATGCTAAAAGGAGAGGAATAATCCCCCGTTTTGAGAGGCAGACTGACAAGGGGTGACAGGAAGCACTGCATTGCTTTCCCCCTTTGTTATTTGTATTTATTTTTTAAGACAAATTTCATTAATATATTAGTAAAGTTCTCAATTTATAATCTCTAATACAGAATCAATTAATTGTTTCAGTCAGAAAAGACCTTTAAAATAGTCAAATCCAACCTAACACTGCCAATCCTATCGCTAAACCATACCCTAATATTTTGGGGATTTTTGCCATAAAACATTGAAAGTTACTAAGAAAAGGCTTACCAGCCACTGCATAAGGAGAAAATAACCGGTTAAATGCTGCAGTGGTAGAAGCAGCATACAACTTTGGAAGCAATATAGACTCCCTGGAGCACTGTGTCCAGCTCTGGAGTCCTCAGCACAGCAGAGACAGGGGCCTGTTGGAGCAGGGCCAGAGGAGCCCCAGCAATGCTGGGAGGGCTGGAACCCCTCTGCTGGGAGGCCAGGCTGGGAGAGTTGGGCTTGTTCAGCCTGGAGAAGAGAAGGCTCCAGGGAGACCTTCCTGTGGCCTCTCAGTACTGAAAGGGGGCCTAAAAGAAAGATGGGACTTTGTTTATCAGAGTGTGTAATGACGGGATGAGGCGTAACAGTGTAAAAAAGGGAGATTTAGACGAGAGAGAAGGAATACATTTTTGACGCTGAGGGTGGTGAGACCCTGGCCCAGGCTGCCCAGAGAGGTGGTCGATGCCCCATCCCTGGAACCATTCCAGGTGAGGTTGGCTGGGGCTCTGAGCAGCCTGCTCTGGTTGCAGCTGTCCCTGCTCCTTGCAGGGAGGTTGGCCTAGGTGGCCTTTAGAGGTCCCTCCCAACATAAACTAGTCCGTGATTCTGTGATTCTTTGGTGTGGGTTCTCTTATGGCTGCTAGTGAGGTTGAGCAGGCTGCCCTTTCATGGGGTTATTGCTGTCTGCTTTGTCCAGCTGTTTATTTTCATTAAGCTTCAAGAACGTAAATAGTTTGCAGTTTCTACCCTATGTCAAAACTGGATGAAAGCTGTTGAAGGGTGGCTTGGCTGAGATGGACATGTGTACACACACATGCAGGAGCTCCCGTTTCTTAGGAAACTGGTCTCAATGAGAGACAGCGCCTATTAAAAGAAAAAAAGAAAACCCAAACAACCTGCTTACTTTTTTGGTTGAGTTGTTTGCTGGGAATGGAATTTTTATGGGAAATCTTAAACCAAGCAATGATGCTAATGAGCTGTAATCAGAAACAGGGAAGGAAGGGACCTGCTTCTTTCTCATCCCACAACCCTTCCCGAGATTTCAAAAGAAACTGCTTTTTCTACGTCAAGATAAAACCAAGATACTTTTTTGAATTATTATTTTTCTTTTAACCAGAAGATGAGAGTGAAACTCCTGGGACAGATTTATGGCTGTGGACTCACTGGGAATGTTGGAGACAGAGGCACAATTCCCTACTTTGAAGAGCTTGTTTCTGAGCCATCTGCGTCCCTCGCCAGTACCCAGCATACCAGGTTATTTGCTCCTTGTGAAGCTATTTTTTTTCTTATTTTCTTCTTTCTTATATATTTTTTATTGTTATTATTTTTAGTTTTTTAAACTGCTGACAACTCCATGATGATGCTGAAAAATCTCTAGCCCAGGTAAATAAATTGGTTGCTTGAAATGCCCTTTCTTCCCCCTCCGTGTGAGCTCTTGGATTTGGCAAGTTTACCATTGTCTGACTAAAAAACATTTGGCCTCAATTTCTGACCATCCTTACTCACAGTGAGTGGGTTTTGCCTATAAACACAAAACTTGCTGGGCTAAACCTGAGTAATTCTCCTTTTAGAGGCCTTAGCTGTTGTTTTCTCTTCCCTCAAATAGCCACCTGAATTTTGAGACTTACTGTCACATATTTGGATGTAAAACCTGAACCTCGCTCCTGATTTACTCAAGAGAGATCCAGATATACTCAGAAATGAGCCCCAAATTCCTTGTGAAATGTTCACCTGCTTAAAGAAGGCTTAAAAAAAAAAACCTTTATAAAGAAGAAAAAAAAAAAGGGAAAAGGCCCTTTTTATGACTTAATGCAGTGCAGGATTTTTTTTGTGTGCAAACTTTAGATGAAAGGGGCAGAACTTCTAATTTCATTACCCAGGGAGGCTTAATAATGTTTGCCCAAAGTATCTTGTCTTGAAAATTCACCAGAGTAAATTCAGTCTAATTTCTGCCAAAATCCCTTCACTTCATCCCTTACTGCTTTCCAAAGCCCTTTCAGAGCTGCTCGAGGAAGGAGAAACCATGGCTTTGGGTGCCTCTGAAGATGATCAGAGATAGTATTCTCCAGGCTGAACAACCCCAAGCCTCCCAGCAGAGGGGTTCCAACCCTCCCATCATTGCTGTGGTGTCCTCCGCCCCTGCTCCAACAGGTTCTTGTCCTTCTTGTGCTGAGGACTCCAGAGCTGGACAAAGTACCACAGTTGAGGTTGCACCAGAGTTCTTCAAGCTGTTGGGGGACTCCCCCACTTCTGGTGAAGAGGGCAATGAGGTACCCACAAACTGGGTGTGCCACCAGAAACTAATTACAAGCTTAATCTTGCTACTGCCTCTCTGTGTCCCCATTCACGTCGCGGGGATCTGCCGAGCATGTAGATGATGCTGGGTGTGGGGCCAGCTGGGGACTATTGTTGCTTCCCTGATAATTATTGGTGTAAGAGGAATGCGGGGCTGGGAGGGAATCATTGCTCACTGTCTCCAGTCGCTTGCTGTCACAAGCCACCGCTTACCATACCTTGTCTTTACAGACTTTATCAAGAGCTATCTCATTGGCAGGCAGGCTTTTGCTCCTGTTCCTGTGGAGGCTCTCTCAGGCCCTGGATATAGTGAATATTCACTAGAGGGAATGGTAATTATCCAACCTAAATGTGCTGGTGAGTTGTTTATGCCTGTTCTCTCTCAACTTCACCACAGTATGCAGGATATGATCTGTCAGAGATGTTCTTTGTTAGCAGTTAATAGGGATTTTTTTCTCTTTTTCCTGAAGATACTTGGAGTTGTAGATAACTTTTTACAATCACGTTGCATCAGGGGCCCACAATCTGTTGTAGGATAGCTAAACCACTGGGGGGGTCTTCTCATTTATCATCTCCACTGAGTTTCCATCCTTGCCACTGATCTTTTAAACCTGGCCTTGGATTTTGTACCGTTGAATGTCATTCTGCATCCAGCGGTCCAGTTCTCAAAGTCATAATTTCCTTCCAAATGATGCCAAAAGTCATTGCTTTGGGTTGTTTTGCCTCTTAAGCAGTAAGTTTGATGAGGGTTGGTCCCCTGTTGTAAAGGAAGTGTTGAGTGTGAGTGGTGCCTGAACAGTCTGCTCAGCAAAATCCCTCCAGACTACTTCCTTTTTTGGGTATTATTTATTGTAATCCTATTTTTTAGTGAAAGCTTTTCTTTGATTCATAATTCTTATTGTAATGTTCCCCTCCTACAGTTTAACGAATCATTCTCTCATGTGGCATGATATCAAATGTTTTTCCCAAGTCCAGATGGTCAAGCTCTCTCACAAAAGACAAAGATTAGCTTTTGTCTTAAAAAACCCCAACTGTTATCTCCCGGAAAAAAAATATATTTACCAGGCTTGCCTGGCAGAATCCATCTGCATGAAACCCAGTTTGCGTTTTACCCATTTTCTTCATTTTTTGCCTTTGAGTTGTTTCTCAAGCAGAGTTTTTACTCACACCAGCCTCAGCAACCTGTAGCTGCCTGAACTGCATCCTCCAGCCCCAGTCTTAAATAGTCTCTCTTCTTTAATCTTACATCCTCCTTGCATTCCCCTCCCCCTTGTTAGATTAGTTTAAAATAATCCGTGAAAAAAGAAGTCTCCAGGAATCAAGGCAGCGCCGCCAAAGTGATTATTTCCACTACAGTAAAGATTGAGAACTGGTTACAATCATCTCTCCTAGTTTTACATGCTAATGGGATTTGTCTTGGGGGGATTAAACCAACTATTCTGTCATGCAGGTGAGCTTTTTGTTTTGCTCCTTTGAACCATCCTTTCTTGGGCTGCTGGGGAGCTCACAGAAGAAGAGGAAGGACGTATCTCACTTTCCAAAGCCCCGACCATGGCTCGGTGTGTGTGCCCACACAAGAAATGCTTCCCCTCCACGGTCACTGGGCTTGGAGAGGTTCATTTCAGGTTCATTCAAGGTCATGACAAGTGCATGTTCTTGTTGAGGACACTCGCACTGCTGGAGAGGTATGGATCCTTTTAGGATTCTTCCAGGAAATGTAGCTGTGAGTCAAGGTGCAACAGGGGAAAATTAACGTGGACATTTCAAGAAAATAGAATCAGAGAGTCACAGAATCATTTTTGTTGGAAGAGGACTTTCAGATCATCAAATCCAACTGTTAACCCAGCGCTGCCAGGTCACCACTAAACCATGTCCCTCAGCACCACATCTACACAGCTTTCAAATCCCCTCCCCAACCTGTTCCAGAGCTTGAAAACCATTTCAGGGAACACATTTTTTTTCTCATGTCCAACCTAAATCTCCCCTAGTGCAACTTGAGGCCCTTTCCACTTGTCCTATCACTTGTTCCATGGGAGTGGAAATAAGGAGATCCAATCCAGGCTCTCTGTGCTCTACAAGGAGGGTGAAGCTTTCAAGCTGACACCATGCAGATTCCCAGGCTGAGGGCAGAGTTGTTCTAGCCAGGAATTTTCCACTTGATTTTTCATTTTGACAGAAAACACCAGTGTAATTGACTTTTTTGGACAGGACTGCATTCAGACCATTTCAGCAGGCTCTTGTGACTCCTTGCAGGTGGGGCCAGTGGCAGCTCCTGTGCTGGTCACCTCAGAATTGAGAGCTTGACCAAAAGGACTGCGTAGCTTTGTGCCAAAAATTTAGGGGATGGAGTGTCTGCCTCCAATCACAGCTTCTTAATACAAAGTGCAGAACTCCATCGGTGCTGCAAGGTCCTTGATAATGAGAAAAAGGCAGCTAATTAGGGCAGTAGATGGACAAGCAGTCTTCATATCTCCACCTGCTTTGCCAGTGCAGAATACATAATAAAAATGGAGGGATGTGTTTAATTTACAGGGTGACAGCTGGGTTCCATGGGACAGGAAGAGCCCCATCCCTGGAACCATTCCAGGTGAGGTTGGCCGGGGCTCTGAGCAACCTGCTCTGGTTGCAGCTGTCCCTGCTCAGTGCAGGGGTTTGGCCTAGATGGCCTTTAGAGGTCCCTTCCAACCCAAACCAGTCTGATTCTATGATAAGATGAAGACCTTGCAGTCCATAAAGGGTTGCATTCTGCAAATGTCCACCCTGCTAAGTACAAAACATCCTTTCTGTCCTTCCTACCTGCATCAGAGTCACTTTAAACGCCCCTGAGTAGCCATCCCTGTTACCTCTTTACAGCTGATGTAGCAGAAAGGCAGGACCAGAAACTGATTTTTCTCTTGGCTGTATGGGTGAGGCTGTAGCTTTAGGAGATGACTAGAATGAAACTAATCCTTGATGAATTAATTGAAAGGGTCAATGTCTGTAGTTAATCAGTTAAAATCACCTAGAGTTATCCAGCTGAGTCTTTCACATCAGCTAGAAGGTGTCTGTGAGGCAGGAGCCATCCAATATGTAGACTGGGTTTGTTTGGTGCTTGTTTTTTTTCCCCTCCCCACTAGCAAGTGTTTTTTCAGTGTACCCACGGACAAGAATGTTTTTGTCATTTATCTGGGTTTCTTGAAGATCTAGTTTTGCCTCTGTTCCTCCTTGTGCTCTTTGTTGGTTTGTTGTGGGTGTTTTTTTTCTCGGTTAGGTGGTGGTTGGAATGACTTGACTTAATGACACATTTTCAGCACTGATTTCAGTGCTGACAGTTATTAACGGTTTCCCGATAAGAAACAGGTGTTCCAGCATGGTCCATCAGGCAGGAGAAGAACAATGCCTCCCCAATGTCATCGTTCATGATGTATTCAATGACTGCTAGCTTTTTTTTTTATGAAGATTTTATTCAACCTCATAGGTAGCATTTACTACTTAGTATGCAGGCTTTGGGCAAGCTAGTGGAGTGGAAAACCTTTTAATTTCTTTTTAATGCAAACATGGATCTTGCAAGACCTTGTCAAGAAACTGGAATGGGTGCAGGCTCTCTAGTACATCTCTCAGCGTCACGTGGTGGTCCCCTGCAAGAAAATCCTGGGTCCTTCTCCTGGGAGTTGTGGTTCAAGGGACAGGTCTGAGCCTGAAGGAATGGGGGCAGTTTTCCTGGCTACCCCTGTTTTGCAATGAAACCTGGTATGGTTTGGGCAGAAAACATCAATAGTATAACAGGGGCATTGCAACAGCTCCTGGGCTCTGTTGCTACTTCACATGCTTTCCTGGGAACAGGTGGGTAAGAAGTGAAGACCAGGTTCGATGGAGCTTTGAGCAGCCTCTGGTCTGGTCTAGTGGGAGGTATCTCTGCCCACGACAGGGGAGTTGGAACTACTTGATCTTTAAGGTCCCCTTCCAACCCAAAGCATTCTATGATTCTATGAAATATCCTGGGTATGTTTTTTGGACAATGTGTGAACATGGATGACTTGCCCTCAGCATGTGGGTGGGTTTGCTGGTCATTTTGCCTAACCAACAGCTGTACTGTGCATTTCTGTTGGACCACGCTCCCCCTTTGCTGCTGTTCACACTTCTGTCACATCCATTCCATCCAGGCTTTGGGATCCATGTAGGTGCTGTTCAGAACTTGGTGGCACTCAGAGGAGTATTCACAGAATCATAGAATGGTGGAGGCTAGAAAGGACCTCTGGAGATCATCTCATCCAAGCCCCCTGCTCAAGTAGTGTCACCCACAGCAGGTTGCCTGGGATTGTGCCCAGGCAGGTTTGGAGTCTCTCCAGAGAAGGAGACTCCACAACCTCTCTGGGCAGCCTGGGCCAGGCTCTGACACCCTCACAGGAAAGAAGTTTTTCAGATGGAACTTCCTGGGCTCCAGTTTGTACCTGTTCCCCTTGTCCTGTCACTGGACACCACTGAAAAGAGTCTGGCCAAAGGAGAGGAGACAAAACTTCATTTCTCTCTTTATATCACCTTTGTAGTGAGATTGACTGGAGGGAAGCTGCTGCAGCTGCTAATGGCTGCATCCTGCTGATGTGCAGAGGTCTTGTATTCTCTGGCTGTGCTTCTGATGCTCAGAGAGAAAAAGGTGAACATGAGGTAGGGTAACCATGCTGGGCCTTTTCCACATCCTGCACAGGAGATATTCCCAGTGAGAGCTGCTCTCTGTTTGTGGGGCTGACTGTCTGGACATCTGATAGATACTGGAGTGGATATGGTTGGGTATCTCAGGGGTTAACTTTCCTCATTCTTTGTCTCCCACAGGAGATAGGAAGAGGCAGAGTCCTCAGTGCTTGCACTGCTGCCTGAAGGAGGTGGCAATGAGCATCTTCTCTTCTTCTTCATCCTCTGAGGCTGCTGTGGTCCAGCTCTGAGTGCAGTGTAAAGGCTGTGCTGGGGTGGCTCTGAGAGCCTTGAAAACAGGACTGGGACACTTGCAGCTTCTTGCACCTTTGTTTTGCACCACAGCCTGTAGGTTTGTACCACAACCTATAGGCTTGTTCTGCAGCCTATTAACTTCCCATTGCTGTTTGATATCACAAAGGGGTGGATCAGTGCAGGGTTCACCAAAAGTGCTTGATAGATCCCCATAGTCTTCAGCAAGGCAGTGCTGCCTCCCACCCCAGTCCTACTGCTTGGGCTCTTTAGCAAACAAGGAGGGAAAAAAAAAAAAAAAGAGATTAATTGGTGATAAATAATGCATTTTGTTCCCACCTAAAGGTTGTTTGATCTCCATCGTCTTCATTCCTCCAGTGACAGGGAGCTCAGCGTTAATAGCTATTTGTCACCCATCGCGGTGCTTAAACAGCCTGAGCAGAGCTGTACTCAGCTAATCCATCCATGCCACGGGCAGGGCTTCTCGTTATTGCTTTCTTTACAAGAATTCCAAAAAAGTGAAATAATTCTGCTCTCCTGCGATGACTTTTCACAGCGATTTCTCCAAGTGAAACAATTAATGAACATTAAACATCCTTTTTTCTGGGAAAGCAGCAATCAGGAGAGATGTAGTGTCCATCTAAAATCTCCCTGCACATCTATACGTGTGCGCAGAGCCCCTTCAAGGCTGAGTGGAATTGGAAGTGATGGTTACCAGTATAATATTTAAATGAGCGTTTATTACCATAAACCGTTTGGATTTTAATGTCTCCTTCTGTACAGTATGTAAATCAGGGCTGGAATGGGCTTGTGAGCCTTCACTGAGCCTCTGCTGTTGTGGCTAAAAGGGCTGGTTTTCAGGACTGGGATTTAGCTGCCTGGTTTCTATTAATGTTCATGGGAGCAATGGGGACAAGCCCTGGCCACCGTGAGGAAGGTTTCTCCTCACATTTTCAGAGAATGGCCCTGCCCCGAGGACAGCTTGTGCTCGCTTTCCCATCCCAGCTTCCTGCCTGGGGTGGGTGCTGGTTAGATGATGAGACAATTCAGTTTTGGGTTTGGATAGAGGGATGTCTTGCTATCTGTGTGAGGTAGCAGCTCTTACACATTTTGGGTGCAATGGGCAGTCTATGGCTTTTTAGCATCCAAACCATGAGAGATTTAGACCAGAGCAAAGGAAGAAATGTTTTATGCTGAGGGTGGTGAGACCCTGGCCCAGGTTGCCCAGAGAGGTGGTCGATTCCCATCCCTGGAACCATTCCAGGGGAGGTTGGTCGGGGCTCTGAGCAACCTGCTCTGGTTGCAGCTGTCCCTGCTCCCTGCAGGGGGGTTGGACTAGAGGGTCTTTAACGGTCCCTTCCAACTCAAACAGTTCTGTGATTCGGTGAGTGGTGTAATTCTGCAGTACATGGTCTGCTGGGCAGTGCTGTACCCATATCCACAGCCTTCATCTCCCAGCCTCCCTCCATCCAGCCTGGCCTGCAGCCCTGAGCAGAGGAGAAGGGACTTCACATGAAACCGCTGGAGATGGGCAGATCTGCAGGCATCTTGTGATACCTCCCCAGCCCCCTTCTTGTCCTTCCTCTTTTCTCCCCTTTACCTCTGTGGGGACCTAGTTTGCCTTGCAAAGTGGTCTCATTATAAATGCATCAGCCTCTGCCTGTCTCACACATGCAGCCTTCAGTTAGCCCTCCAAGCTCGACTACATCTGAGGATGTCTTGGGGTAATTAAGTAATATTAGAACATTTTCTTTTCTATTTTTTCCCCTTCCCTAATGCAGCTTTGAAAGCAGAAGCCTCAGCTCTCACCCACTGAAGCTCACTTCTCTGAGCCTCTGAATTCTCCCTTAATGTATCTCACCATGAATGAAGGCTAATTACATTTCTGAAAGATGTCATTAGTGTCATATGCACACTGGGTTTCAGAGAGCTGCTGTGTAGCGGGGAACGCTCCCTTAGGTGTCTTTCAGCCTCGCCACCCACGGTGCCGTCGGTGAGGAGAGGGCTTCGAACTGGCTGGGCTTTCTGGGTGGCGAAGGGGAGCTCAGCTGGCAAAGCGGAGATGCTCTGGGCTCTGTTGTGAGTGATCTCTTTCCTTGGATGTTTTGCATCCTTCATCTCTGGAGCTCATCGTGGTTTACAAATATTAACTAATTAAGCCTCTCAGAGCTCCTGTGAGATAAGTAATTGCTACTCTAAAGATTGGCGTTACATCCACTCTCCTCCCTAAGCATTGGACAGAAATAAGGAGGCAAATCTTAAGCATGCACAAAGAGAAGTGATACTTTTGGATTATCTAGCCATCTAACCTGCTGTCTGGTGGCCAGAAATCTGGAACTACCATAACAGGTACCTGTGGCATTGTTTTTGAAGCCTACAGTCCACCTTTGTCCCTCTTATGCCTGTATAAACCCCCATGAGCTCTACTGACTTCAGTGGAGGCTCCTCAGAAGCTTCAGCAGAGGGAGAAGGAATCAGAATTTGTCTATTTATGTAGTTCATTGCAGAGGAGATGTTAGTTCACAAGGAAGCAAAGAGAAAATGGTGATCACACATTATTTTTATTATTTTTTGGTCTCACTAGGTGGTTACAAGGACATCATTCTGGTTTTACACTACCACTGCTCTCCTATTCTCCAGCCCAGGGTGAGGTGGCCACCAGGCTCCCACAGGTGAACAACGCTTTCAGGCAGTATTAGATGCTTGTAAAAGGAAGTCACGTATAATTTAGAGTAAAATTGCCATGAAAATGCTTGTTCTTGTTGTTCCATGTTGCATTTGTTGTCCTGGAGGGATGCATTAGCTCTGTTAGTGGGGCTGGAGTTTGCTGCCTCTGGAAAAGGTCAACTCTCCCAGGGGGTCCCTATGCCTGTGGGGAGCCTGATGTCCCCCTCTGCCTGCCTGGCTTTTTGGGGCATTGCTGAGACAAGGGCACTGAACAGTTTTGGTTGGAAGAGACCTTTACACAGAGTCCAACTGTTAACCTAGCACTGCCAGGTCACCACTAAACCATGTCCCTCAGCACCACATCTCCACAGCTTTGAAACCCCTCCAGGGATGGGGACTCCACCACTGCCCTGGGCAGCCTGGGCCAGGCCTGGACAACCCTTGCAGGGAAGACATTTTCCCTGTTGTCCAACCTAAACCTCCCCTGGCACAACCTGAGGCCATTTCCTCTTGTCCAGTCGCTTGTTCCTTGAGAGAAGAGACCGACCCCACCTGGGGGTCCTTTCAGGTTGTTGTTGAGAGTGAGGTGGTCTCCCCTGAGCCTCTTTTTCTCCAGGCTGCATGGGTTGAGGAAAAAGAAAAACTGCTCAAAGATCTTTAGCACTGTCTGGCTTGTGGTCACTGGTGGGCAGCTGGCCTTGGAAGCATTAAACTAGAGGCAAATGATGCAAAGCCATCTTTGTCCTTGGGCATCTCTGCTACAGTTTCCTGGCTTTTAGGAAAACCTGGATCTGAGAGGCCTCCCTCCTCTCCTCTTCCATCCTCTTGGAGGGATCCTTCACCTCTCTCTGTATCTTCTGTGAGTGGTTTCCAGACTTGGATAAAGGTTTCCCTCGTCCCTCCTCTCTGAACAGGAGCACAGTGCCACCAGGAGCCCCGGTGATCCCAGACGGGGCTGTATGTGGCTGTGCTTTGCAGGGACAGACAGACAGAACAGCTTTTCAGTTTCAGGCACGGGTGTGAAATGAAAGGGATTTTTGAAAAAAGGCTGCACTAGCAAAGCGAAGCTGCCCTTGGAGATGTTGTACAGAGAAGCTAATTGTCCGAGGTGTGGGAATCCCAGGCTTTCCCACAGACTCTGCCCTCCCAGTCCTTGCCGTGCTGCCAGCTCTTTCCCATCTGGCAAGGGAGATGGATGTTAATTGAGAGGCTGTGTTTAATTTTGGGGTGAAGGTAGGATCTGAGCTGCGAGATGGCTGCAGGGGGAATCTGCTGCATGCAGGGATGGACCAGGGCAGCTGCTTGGAGGTGCAGGTACAGCCTGTGCCCTGAAAAGCAGGGGAGGCTGATGGGAACCCCAGCAGGGAGACTACTCCAGGCAAAAGGAGTGAGTCACAGGCACAGGATTTGGGGTGGGGAGAAACCCAGGCTGTACCAGCCTGGTAGGAGGGAGAGTCCTAAACCATTTAATTTCTGTACACTGAGCTAAGCAACCTGTGTTTGCTCTGGCCCTGACCGATCCTGTCTGTGATGAGCTGGAAGGGTTTTTATGTAGACCCAAACTGACTTTAAAAACTGTTTTCTGCTGTCTTACTGAAGGCAGAGTCCTGATAGTGCCTAGGAGCAAAGGGATGGAAGGCAGGAGGAGCTGAAACCCTGTAGCTGATCCATCATCTCCTGGCCTAACAGTGGCAATCCCAAGGAGTGTTGTGACTTTGCTACAAGCACCGCGTATTATTTGGCTGTTGAGATGAGAGCCAAATCTCTGAAAAACTCCCGAAGCCTGTGAGCAGCTGCAGGCCAAGGCTGTGTGTATTCCCAGCAGTGTCCCACCTGTTCCAGGTAAAGGAACCGCAGCCTCCTGTACAGTCCTGGGGAACTGGTGAGGCTTCCCAGCGTGAGAACAAGCACCTCATCTCCCCATGGTCATCTGAGGTTGAGGCAGGAGAAACTGGAAGGTAAACAAGAAACTTTTCTGAGCCTATTTAGACCACTTGAGGTTGCCCAGACTCTAATGACACATTCTGCAAATTACAGAACCTAGTAATTACTGCTAATAAGTCCAAAATGTGTAATTACCCTGTAAGCACTTTGAGCTGGAAGACAGAAGGAGCATGCTTGTAACACCCTCATTAGATGATCTATCGCATTCCCCGTTTGGATGTGAAATCCTGGAGTGGTGGAAAGTGGAGCTGCTTTTTTTCTGTAGCCTCCATCCTCACCAGTGCTGGGTGACAAAGGAAACCAGTGCATTTTTCTGTGTTTTTCCTCAATCCACTGCCCAGCCAAAACAGCTCCAAAATGTGGTTTCTTTTCCTTATGAGAGACGATTCCTGATGGGATTTTCAGATCTGGATCAGGAGGCTCCTGCAGGGGCGGTCATATTTGTTTTCCTCCCATTACTTTGCTTTCCTTCCTAATTAAAGTAGCTCTTTTGTCAGCCCCTGAATTTCTTTCCACCCTTCAGTTTTTCCAGAGAAGCTTCTTAACATTTTCTGCCTCTAATCAATACACGATTTATGTGCAATAACTTTATCCAGAGAAAAGGGATGCAGCTATCGGGGTTTCTCCTGTAATTTCAGCATGCTGTAGCCGTTGACTGAAGGTCAATGAGAGCTTGACTATGACTGATTTTTACTGTCTTTGGGCAACCCATCGGCAAAATGCAAGCTTCGTGAAACCGCAACTCGACGCGGGCCGTAACTGATAGCACTGAGCAGCCTGCCAAGCACACCATGAAGCTGGATGAGCTTTGTCTGATGCTCGTGCAACGCTTTCTGGTGGCAGGAGGGGACCCCGTGCCTCGGCTGGGCATTGACAGATAACCTGACAGACACTGTTTTCCCCTATTACGCGGGTAGCGGATGCTTTGATAGCAGCTGAAGCTGGTGCTGGCTCGGTGAGCAAGGAGAAGAGCTCCATTAAGTGCCCCTGGGGATGGCAAGACAGTTCTGCAGGGAGGGCCTTGTGATGGGGGAGTGGGCACCTCATTCAAACTGTCTCCAAGCCAGACTCGTGCTCATCTGTCTCCTCTCACTTGAGATCCTGCTGTCACCTCTTCAGCATTCCCCAGCTATGGTGGTATCAATACGGCTCCCACTAGGAAGAGGACAAAAGAACAGAGAGTAGGAGGGGCAGGAAGGACCAGAAGTCATCTCCAACCTCAGATACTGCAAAATCCCAGCATGGCAGGAGTTGGAAGGGATCTCTTGAGGTCATCTTGTCCAACCCCCCCATGCTGCAGTAGGGTCACCCAGAGCAGGGTCCCAGGATCGCATTGTCCAGGCAGTTTTGGAATCTCTGCAGGCAAGGAGATTCCACAGCCTCTCTGGGCAGCCTGAGCCAGGCTCTTCCACCCTCATGGGAAAGAAGTTTTTCCTCCTGTTCAGATGGAACCTCCCAGGTTCCAGTATGTGCCTGTTCCCCTTGGCCTGTTGCTGGACACCACTGACAATAGTCTGGTCTCATCCTCTTGATTGTCTGCTGGACTCTCTCCAGTATTTCCTGGTCTCTCTTGAACTGGGGAGCCCAGAAATGGACACAGCACTCCAGCAGTGGCCTCACTAGGGCAGAATAGAGGGGGAGAAGAACCTCCCCCAACCTGCTGTCCACATTCTTCTTATGGTGAAATTTCTTAAGATGAAATTTTGGGAGATGGATGTCACCCTCTGTACTTGTGTGTACCCTCACCCTCCCATGGCCATTGCCTGGGAGGAGTGGATACATCTAACGGGAATGACCAAGGCCACTCTGCACCATTTTTGTCTCACAATGCCTCACAGTGGCAAGATCAGCTGGGGACACTCCAACTGCCATGCTTAACAAGCAGGGAGGTGCAGACTCGTGGCCATTTGGCGTCTTATTAATCAGATTTAATGCATAGGTTGCTTTAGCGTTGATCATTTGAGAACTCCCTTTCGGAAAGGTTACCTGTATAATTACAGGTATAAATCTCAGGGACGTTCTTGCCAAAACAAATGGAGCGTCTCATGCTCAGACCAGGGATAAACCCAGAGAAGCTGTAAAAAAGGGTTCATAATGATGGGCTAGGAAACCTGCACGCAGCTCAGGGCTGAGAAATGCTGCATAACTTCAGAGATGAATGAGGTTTTTGGCTTGTTGGGAAGAGTTCCTGCAGTTGTCCTGACTTGTACAAAAATAGGAGCTATTGATCTCCAAGCTTTGGGTATCAAGGGATGCCTGAGTAGGCAGAAGTGTGGAAGAAGTTTGTTCTGAGGGATGTGGGTGACCTCACCGTGTTCTGGCACTTCAGTGCTGCTGCTACTGGTTTCTGGTCACTGATGGCAAAACTGGGAAAGGCTCCAGATTTGTCTCTAGCTGATTCCAGTAATAACTGGGTTCATGTTGCAGTCAGAGCTGATGCTGGCATTGTTTCTAATGGGTGTTGTGAGTATCATGGGGTGCTTTCATGGGTGAAAGCATCACGCAGTGCATGAGTGTGGCCCAAAGTGTCCCATATAATGGGGCTGAATCACGCTCAGATGGTGAGTGGTCAGGAGGTGCCTCCTCCTGAAGGGCCTCAGGAACCTGAGGATAACCTGTTTATGAAGTAAATCTTCTGGGAAATGCTGATAAATATCCTTGGTTAGCAGCAGAAAGCTTCAATCTGTTTAGGCACTGGGTGTAAAATGAACATTACTTGGTTCTGTTAGTGAAGAAAATGGAGTTGGGCCTGTCTTCTTGGGTTGGGTTTTTTTGGTATTTGAGGTGCACAGGCTGGGTCTATCAGAGCATCACTAAGTTTACACTTGGGATGTGTGCCCTTAGAAACGTGGCTGTTGGAAACAACCTCTCCACTGCTGCAACACCTTGTAAAACCAAACTCACACCCTTTCTCCTCTTCACATTGCAGGTGCCTCCTGCTAAGAGCAGCTCTTGGATGGAGCTATTCTTCGTGCTTCACACTTCTTGTCTCCTGAAGGCCCCATTTGTCCACCACCCTGCCTTGCTGGAGAGGATGCTGGGTGAGTAGTTGAAAGGAGAGGCTCTGATGTGAGTTTTTGATCTGGGCCTGTGCTCAGCACTCGGAAGGATTAGTCATGGTTCACACTGTCATAATAAATTAAAGTGCAGGGACAACAGTATATTAGAAGTAAAATATTCTGTATTAGCAGAAAGAAGAAATATTAAGGACTTCAGTGTTTTGGATCACTAATTGCAGGGTGTGTTAATTGCAAAGCAAGCAATACAGGCTCTTACATAAACTCCAGCTCATAGCTTACATTCTGAATAGCAAGAAGAGAAGCTGGGACATCATCTTGATGAAACCATGGCAAACATCTAAAACCACTTAAAATAATTCATCTGAAGCCATCCTGATGTCTCTGTGGTATCCCAGTTAATCACAGCCCTCTCTAAAAGCACTGCCTGGCTTTTGTCTTTGACGCTTACACTGGTTGCTTCCAACTTTCTCATCAGCCTCATCTATAAATTCAGACTGCTCTTAAATAAGACTGGTGCCACACAAAACCACTTCTCCCATCCCTGTGCACTGTCTAACGGTATTCCCTTATCCCTTTATATAACTGAATCAAGCCTGACACTTAAAGCACTCCCTCAGGGAAGTTATTGAATTTAACAGGGCTGAAACCAACAGGGTTCTAGAGAAATGCTCTAAAAACCTGTGCAAGATAATGGAAAACAATATCTTTTCTATAGGTTTCCAAACCACGCTATAGCATTCTATAGCAAGAATGAAATTCTGTGGGATTTTTTTTGCCCATAAAAGCTAATTATGAGTGAATTGGCCCCAGTGCTTTTATTGCTGAGCCCCAAAAACCTCAGTGGATACTGCTATCCTGCTTTCTTTTCCCAGGCAGAAGGATACCTCTGCTTTATTCCTCAGCAATTCATTCTCATTTCAGTCCCAGATGGGATCTTGTCTAATCCAGACCTGTGGTACAAAGTTCTGCTGTGACTTGCTCCTCGACCTGCTTTTCCCTGTGAGTTCCCCACCTTCCCCTATAAATCCATCCCTGGAACCATTCCAGGTGAGGTTGGCTGGGGCTCTGAGCAACCTGCTCTGGTTGCAGCTGTCCCTGCTCCCTGCAGGGGGGTTGGACTGGATGGCCTTTAATGATCCCTTCTAATGCAAACGAGTCTGCGATTATGTGATTCCTGCAGCTCCAGCAGCGTTGGCTGCTTGGCCCTCTCTTTTTCTTCTGGACCTCTGAAGGAAGCATAGCTTGTTTTCTCCATTCAGCTCAAGGGAGAGAGAGTGGATGGGAGAGAAGAAACAGGGGAAATCTGAGGCCCCATGAAACAGAAATGGGGCAAAGATACCAATTCTCTGAGCGCTCCCAGTCCTTCTCCAGGCTTCCCAAGGCAGGAAAAATAACCTCAGCTTAGGCCGCCAGCTCTCAGGAAAAGATGTTTTTCGTTGGACAAGATGGATTACGGAGTGTCCAAAGCTCTGATGCTACAAGGGATTTTGCATTACCTTGCCTGATAATTCTCCCAGGAGCCTGTGCAAATATTGTCGTGAATGAAAACTACTGAGCTACTTCTCTGGTATTTGCAATTCCTTTTCTTCACACCGACTTTTTCTTGCTGAGATTGCTCACACAAAGGGCGAATAAATATTCAAAGTGCTCATGCCTGAAATGCTCCTGCCAATGTTAGGAAATGTTCTTTTTTTATTATTTATTTTTTATTTTTCTCAATGTGTTCAAACAGTTTCAATTGATGACCCTTAAAAGAAGCTCCTGTGTGCAAGGGGAAGGTGACTTGGCGAGGGAAAAGAAAGATTGCTTGGTGGTATTAATGTCATTACCTACTCACCAAAGTGACTTGGGGACATCCGGATGTTAATGGAGAAGCTGAAATGAGTTCATTTAACACTCCTCATGCAGATAGTAAATGTTTCATCCCACTGACTTGTTTGTGTGTGTGTTTTGGTTTGTGATCTTTAACAGGAGGTGGGGTGGGAAATCAACTATGCAGCCAAAATGCTTGCTGTAAAGAACTCAGCTCTCTTTGTTCTCTTATTTAGAGCGGTGGGTTCTGCATCTGCATTTGGAGACATGGTTCAGGCTGTGCCCTCATCTCTCCAAGGTGCATCTTGATGTTGGCTTTCAGCTCAGCGTGATGTGATCAGACATGACATTGCATTGTTCTTGGGGACAAGGTAGGTAAAAAAGAGCTGCAAAAGGAGCTGTGGAATTCATGGCTTGGCACAGCTGAAGGACCTCAGTGGGAGGGATGGGACTTTCTTGGTGGAGGGAGGCAGATCATCATCAGTCCTAATGCATTTACAGTTTAGCTGTAAGCTTTCTCTCCCAGTACCTTGAACTGAGAACAGCAGAACCAGCTAAAGAGACCTGGGGAATTGTCCTGAAACCATAGCACCAGTCTGCATCCTTTCTTTGTTGGTGGACCAAAGTCCTGGGCCACTCAAAGCCTCCCACCTAACTGGTGTCAAGCATTTCTCATTGTCCAATGGGAACAGCTGCCTAAAGCCATCTCAGCAGGACAGCCATGGAATTATTCACTGAGTGGAAAAAATGAAGGGTATTTTATTTCGAGATAGACAGTTCTGTTTCTTGAACTGTGTTTAAAATAACGCTTAGTCAGCATATCCTCACTTGAAGGATCCAGGACTTTAAACCAGTTGTTTGTTTAGCCAGAGCGAGGTTGCTGATCTTTACAAGGAAACCTCTTTTTCTGAGGCACCCAAAATAAAGCTCCTCTCTCCTAGGTTGCACTATCTCATCCAGGGTGGGCAACACACTGTTGAATGCATGATCTCGTGCATCAAGGCTGAGAACGTCCTAGACCATTTACCAAGTCCCGTGGTTTGGAAAGGAGGATCTAACACTGTGGCTACAACTGGATCCTGCCTCTGGTCAACTGAGACACCAGGAGTCCCCAGTAAGTCTTGGTCCTGGGCTGCAACCAGAGGCACCAGGTATGTCATTTTGGGTTGAAATGCAGAACTGAGCCAAGTGGTGGTAAGCAGCACACTGCCTTTAGCTGGCGTCTCCTTCCTGCTGGGATGAGCAGGTCCTGCCCCACACCTTGTTGTTCCATCTTGCCTTTGAACCAAGCCAGTTCTCTGCTCCTGGCTCCATAAAAGTAATAGGCTGTGGCAGGTGGTGGGAAGGAATAGGAAAAATGGCAGCCTGATATGTGCTAAAGAGACCATCTGAGTAACGTGGGGTGATCCAGTCAGGCCAGGCCTGGCAGGGCCACACCATTTCCTTGTTACTGTGCCTACAGAGAACTCAGATGTCCAACCTCAACTATCAGTATTTTGTGTTTCCAAGGCAACCCCAGTTTTAACAGCCTTCATAATGACATCATTTGGTTGAAATGAGCATGCATAATCTTTTGGTTACCTCTGGAAGTATGAATTAGGTTACTGTCCCCACCCCCACTTGAAAAATAAATGCATTGGAGGGAAGGGGAGAAAAGAAAACCCTCAGAAGAGGGTAAATGGAAAAATCAATTTTTACATTAATGGAGTCCTCGTTCAGCATTTCTCCTCTTTACAGATTTAGATAACAGTGATATCTTAGTTTCACAGAGCAAAGAAATTAATTACTTACTAATGGCACGATTCAGAAATTAATTTGTTATCCATTTAAATGTGTCGTTATTAATCAATTTAAAGGAAGAGACCTGTAAGCCAGCACTGTCTGAACTGACTTATGTTGCCAGAGGACTCCCCCTGCCCCCTCCTTGCTAGAAAATGCATCATTCCAGCTGCCTGCCAGTTGTTGAACCTCCAAGTGCTCTGGCATCCCTGATGCAAGGAAAAAAAAGGAGATTCCTCATTGCTGGTGCACAGGCCCACCACTGATGTGTTTCTCTACCTATGGAGCAGTGTCAGGACACTGCCAAAATTTTAAAGCTCTTTTCATATTTATGTTACTCGAGTTCCTGGTCTGAAGTTCAATTTTTTTCTTCCTGTTTAAAAAGGCAATGTGAAGAAAGAGGATTCAGTCTCCTGAGGCAGCTGCCTTGAGGAGATGTTTTGCTGCTGTCTTCCCAGCGGGTCTTGGCCAAGCCATGGGGTGTTAGCATGCTGTGGGGCTCTCTCGCAGGGTCGGGATGGGGCAGCCCCTTTGGGAGGGTGATAATTAAATTGTCACAGATCTGATTATTATCTTGGGTTTACTGCTGCATTTAGATGGGAGGAGGTAATTTAGTGCACAGGACTCTTTCTGAGTAAGGCTTGTCCCAGGCTGAAAGTGATCCGAGGCTTGGAACCCCTCTGCTGGGAGGCCAGGCTGAGAGAGGTGGGGGTGCTCAGCCTGGAGAAGAGAAGGCTCTGGAGATACCTTCTTGCAGCCTCTCAGTACTGAAAGGGACCGGTCAGAAAGATAGGAAGGGACATTTTAAGCAGGGCCTGTTATGATGGGACAAGGGGTGATGTCATAAATTAAAAGAGGGGAGACTTAGGCTAGATATAGAAAGAAGAAGTTTCTGAAACTGAGGGTGGTGAGACCCTGGCAACCTGGGTTTCCCAGAGAGGTGGTCGATGCCCCATCCCTGGAACCATCCCAGGTGAGGTTGGCTGGGGCTCTGAGCAACCTGCTCTGGTTGCAGCTGCCCCTGCTCCCTGCAGGGGGGTTGGACTGGGTGGCCTTGAAAGGTTCCTTCCAACCTAAAGCAATCTGTGATTCTATGGTCCTATGAGTGATGTAACTACTTACCATGCAGTAAATCATGAATAAACTAAAAAGCACCGCTCAAATTCACCTTGAAACACTCAGCATGTCTCCACTTTCCATACAGCTGCTTGGGCTTTCCCTGGCAGGCAGGTACCTGATCTAATGGGTTACACCATTTGTGTTATTAATGCCTCCAAAAATTCTGGATCCACCAAGTATTCCTCCATTTAACAACTGCTGTAGTGATAATGCTTCTTTTTGAGGTCCAGAGAAGTTTAGACATGTGCCAGTGGTAACCCAAAGCCTTTGTCTAGCTGAAAGGATTTCGGATTAGTTTTGTGTTCTTCCTCAGTGTTTTGTTTTTCAAACCAATTACTACCCTGCTGCCCACGTCAGGCACATTTCAGCCTTAGCTCTTTGTTGAGCTAAAGCACTTCCTCCGTGGAACACTGATCAGTGAGGGGTGGAGTAAGCAGCAGGTTGCAGAATTAATCAAGAAATCATTTAGCACCTGCAAATAAATACTTTTATCCAAAGTCTTGATTTTTATTTCTTTTTCCTCTGCTCCTGCTTTGTTCTGGATAAATCACTGGCTTCAGAGCAGAAAAGCTGTGGAGAAGCAGCTGCAATTTAACAGTTTGGTTTAGACTTTGTGCTGGAACGGATTACAGAGTGTCCTCACCCCTCCCTTTTGCCAGCTCTGGTTGGGGGTCACCAGCTTCTGACATCAGGGAGGTAACCAAGAGCTGAGAGCTGGTGAGAATATCCCTCTTGCTACCCTTTCCAGAGTGCTGATGTGCCTCTGTGTGATAACAAGGCTTCAGCTCATTCTGGCTTGTTCCTTTTTGGAGCCTGAGAGTGCCAGAAGATACCACCCCCTCTAGCCCATCCCTTGAACATCCTGCACCTGTAGTAAGAAGTATTATTTTGTGATTTCTAGCATGGAACAATCCATTTCTCCTGTAGTCCATAAGTCATGAGATAACCTTGGCAGTGTGTTTTCCCACTGGATTCTGGAGGG
Source organism: Chloroceryle amazona (assembly GCA_027560015.1). Taxonomy (NCBI): domain Eukaryota; kingdom Metazoa; phylum Chordata; class Aves; order Coraciiformes; family Cerylidae; genus Chloroceryle; species Chloroceryle amazona. The sequence goes on from JANHFX010008673.1 coordinate 78,999, forward strand.
TTTGATGGAGGAGTCGGGCTTTATTCATTGTCAAGCAAAAGGGGGGTTGGAATGTAAAAAATTGAAAAGCTCTTTACTTTCTTTGACGTTGAAATTGAGAAGGCAGGATAAACCCCAAGTTAAAAACTTTTGAGTTTTGGATGTCTACAGCTAATTAGCTCCACCCCAATTTCAGAATCCCTATCCCTTTTTAGGGTGAGACAAGAGTGGTCTGGGACATTGGCAGCCTGATTTTTATTACTTTTCCTCCTCTTTCCTTCCCTCCTTGTCCAGTAGCCATAGGATACATTGGCTATGCTTTTTTTCTGGTTGCACGGAGTCATGCTCTGATCTTTCTTTTGTGTGTGCTGACAGCAGCTCTGTAAAATCAGGGTCTAGATCCTTGGATCTACAAACTGTTGAATTCATTTTCAATTGCCCTCGCTCCTGCGCTGGCTCAGAACAGCCCTCATAGAAAGATGTGTGCTGGTCCAAGTCTGTCCTCTCCCCAGACTGCTAAGGGACGTGGTAAGTGACTCCAAAACACTCAGTGCCCGTGAGTTACATTACCTTGCTGCTGTGCAGGTTCTGGAGCACTGGATTTGGTGCCAGCCCTGGCCCTTTATCACTCAAAAAGCTCAGATTCTTGGGATTCTGCAGATTGCCTTATAAAACAACCCTAAAAACACTCCCTGAGATGAGGTGGGGACAGCAGGGTGTTTGCTTTGCCTTGCTTCTCTTTGGCTCTGTTGTTTTCCTTTGCCTGGTTTAGAGGATCTTGCCATAATTTTTCTCACATTTCTGGTGTGTGTCACTAGCAGTCCCTGACCTCATGTTGCAATCTGAATCCCTCCCTCCTCTAGCAAAGATCCAGAGGCTTCTTGGTCCCTCTGTGTCTGTCAGGAACCCCTTCTTCCAAAATACAGCCTGTTCTACAACTTGCAACAAGGTCTCAGGATCCTCGTATACCCCCAGCCTTGGCACCAGCCCCTTGGCAGGGGGGTGGTGTGGGGCGTGCAACCTGCTCTGGGTGACCCTGCTGTAGCAGGGGTGTTGGACAAGTTGATCTCCAAAGGACCCTTCCAACCTCTATCACTCTGCAGTCCTGTTTCTGCACTGCCATCAGTCACCTGGTGAGAGGATTGTAAGGGGAAGGGCTGCCCAGAGAGCGTGGTGCTGGTGCTGTTTCAGCCTTCTTAGCTAGAAGCTCTCGAGAGGCAGGGAAGATGTATGAAGGGGTGAGAGGGGAAGCAGAAAATAAACCTGCAGCAAGCCCTGCCTGGGAAGTGCCACGCTAGCAAATAGAGCCTGAGTCACCCAGAGCGGGCAACTGCACCTCTTGGCTTGACAGGTTTTCTGCTGGTGACTGAAGAGGTGGTGGAAGTCAGTTTTATGGTCCTTGTTGCCTGTTTCTTTTTGCCATTCTGTTAAACCAAGTCCTGCTGCAGGATGATGATATCTCCCATCCGGGGAGCTTTGGAAATGCTGCTCATCTCCTCCTGCAATGAATGTCATCGTTGCTGCAAGGAACAGATCTCTCTAATCCCACCCCGTGTCCCCAGTGACAGCTGCAGTGGTGCAGAGCAGATCCCTCTGGCACGAGGGCTTAGGGCAATTTCCTCCCTTGCTGAAGCTAATCTCTAAAGATTGTAACCTGCTTAAGACCTGAAAATAGGGTGCTTTTATGACTTCCTAGCCATTTTTTTCTCTCCTTCTAGTCTTAACAGTACAATCCATGGGGGCTTCATACCTATTGCCACAAACTGGTTTTCCCCACTCCCCAGGTGCAATATTTAACCTAGCAGGAGTTATCCAGTGTGACTGCCTCGGGGCTTAGCATCAGAATAACTGCTGAGACCCATAATTCAGGCTATTAAAATGTGGGAACAAGATCCGAGGTAAAATGAGAAAAAATGGGTTGACACATGGAAAAAAAAGGAGTCCAGGGTGACAGCCCTCGGGACAGGGCTGTTCCTGTCACCCTGTTGCGATGAAGTCCCCTCACTCATCTTCAGGATGGGTGAGCGTAAGACATAGCAAAGCCTCACGGAAGCAAATGATGCACTACGGTAAGAAACGTTATGGGGAGCAGGAGGCAGGTGGAGGAGGCTGGAGATAATGTTTTGGAAGAACATCACTTTATCCCCTTCTATAACTTAGCTCAGGTCCTTGCAGGCTCTTCTAGTGCTGTTTTGGGATTCCCATGATCTGCTGCTGCTCCCAAGCTGCCTTCAGCAGAGCTCAGGCTCCTGAGTGAGCACCAACCTGCCTGGGCCATCAAGCCATCTTTACTCACCACTGATAATTGCTCTGAAAAGAGGGGGTTTTCCCATGCCAGTTGCCTTATCTTTTCCTGACTGCTTCTAAGGGCAAGGTCCCACTGCAGTGGGACAGCAGTATGTGAACTTCATCTGCTAAGAGGCAGTAGGCATCTCTGCCACCATTTTGGCCCACACTCCTAATGATCTTGCATGAAATGGGAGTCTCTTTGGTGCAACAAGCTGAAGTGCAGTGGGTGGCTCAGCACCAAATAAACGATGGGATGGTACAGCAGCTGCCAAGACCATCAGCCTAGTTTGCAGGTTTATGGGTCTCTGAACACAACCCATCTCCCTGCCTCTGGTCAGAGAGGGGAAAGGGGAGAAGATGGCTGAAGGAGGAAGAAACTTGGAAGATGGTTCTAGCTGGAACCCGGCCCTTCCAAGTGACAGTGATTAATGTTGCATACTTTGCCACTAAGCAGGCTGAACATGTGGTAGGTGTCTACCAACGCTTCCTCTGAAGGCACTTATCCCATAAAAATGAGTTCTTCAGCGTATTTGACAAATCTTGATTGATTTTCATCCTGCCTACCTTTCTGGTCCCTGCCTCTCACAAAATCACAGTGTACGTGAGAGCTTTCTCCAAGGCAAAATCACCTCTGGAACAGTGTTAGCATCAGCAAGAGGAAGAGCTGGGGCCAGCTCCTTTTTGCCTGGCGTGCATCCCGCTCTACCTCCGATGCTAATGTCCTCTCCCTATCTTCAGTGCTCTCCAGCTCTACCTGTCAGCCATTTAAGCTCCATTCTTGCAAAAGTTTCAGCATAAACTCACTGCAGTGCAGCTCTTCACCCCACCAGGGCACCGGAGAGGACACTTGCAAAGGAATGGAGTTATAGATGGACATGACTGCGCCTGCAGGAACAGCACTACTAAACACCCACAAATGATGAAAATACCTTTTTATTAAGCACAGATAGTCTAAGTTCAGAGGCCGAGCAAGCCAGGTTGGGAAGGGAGAAGTCAGAGACGGGAAAAGTAGGAAGCAAGGTGTGACTGTGCTGCTAGGGAGTGTTGGTTCCACACCACCTGAGATTAGGGCACCCATCAGGAGCCCATAGCTAGGAAAAACTGCTTCCATTGATAGCAGGTGCTATATTTTCATATCTAAACCTTACAATTTATCCATGAGAGAGTCCTGTGATGAAGTAATAACCCAGGTAATCACCATATAGTGGTAACACAAGGAAAAGCTTCTCTCTAACACGTCTATCTCCTTTCATCTCACGCACAGCTCATCTACCTCTGAGGTATTAGGTGGTACCAATGAACAGAGAGCTCCTTTATAAAGCTTGGCGCTTTCCAATCAGTTGTCTATCCTCAACGTTATAAGATAGGTGCAGGAGAATATGGGAGCATTTACAAAGCATTCTTCAACTGATAAGCAATTTAGCAGTAGAGTACCCTCTGGGAAGAGGCAACAAAGGAAGCACCTTCAGAAATTGAAAGGTACACCTGGATCCACTCAAATGAAAGGATCTTGTTAGGGAGGCCTAATTGGCCTGCCTTCGTTAGCCCATCTGTGAGCAGTTTCATAGCTGCAAGACCTTACAAAAGCACGAGTGACGCACTTGGGAAGTTTTCTGCTTTCTTCTGGAAGCTGAAAAACTTGGGGAACTTGAAAACTTAGGAGAGCAGGTAAGAAATATTTGGGGATGTGGAAGCAGATTTGAACTCATTAATTTCTCAGAGGGCTGCTATGTTAAGAAATTCTTCTGTTTTACCTTGAGATACGTATGCAAGGTAAGAGACTGAGCTGGATGCGATGTTTTTGGAGTCCTCCAGGGCTAGAAGCAGTCTGGCTTTGCTCTTCCAAGCAAATACTTTTGGGAATGAGCTTGGATCTAGGGTGCTTTGTTGCAGGATGCAGATGAAATGGTGTTTATCGCTGTGTTTCCAGAAGAGATTAAATGAACAGGGGAGTAAGAGGTGCTTACCCGGAAAGCTGAGCCTTGGAAAGTGGCACATCTTTTGTAAAACTTTTTTAAAAGGGCTTTGTGGCTTATTCTGTTACCAGCTCAGGTGTTTGGTCACCAAGTGAAGCGTGCGACTAAAACGTGTGTTATTTTTATACTGATGTAAACTACCAGGGAAGGAGTCATTTGGGGCTGGTTCCTCCATCTGGAGGATCCAGAAATATATATTTTGCTGATGGGGCCCCCTCCCTGGGGAGCACAGTGTGGTTGCACAGGGGGAGAACAGCCTTAGGTGCTTTTGCATTTTCCTAGATCAGGCCTGGTTCAGTAACAGCTCCAATGTCCTAGATTAGACCGAAGCTTTGGCTGTAGTGGGTTTCTACCTAATATCAGCATGCTGCTGGTGTTGGCTTAGTCTCCTGGTCTGTCCTTTCTGCTTACATCTGCAGTTCATCCTAGAACTGCAGGTAAAAATGCCACATGTGCTGCAAAAAGGCTATGCAGATCACTTTTCTAAGAAAATGGCTGCAGGGACAAAAAGGTCAATCTGGGGTTTTGTTGTTGGGGTTTTTTTGGTGGCTTTTTTTGTTTGTTTGGTTTTTGTTTTGTTTGTTGTTTTTTTTTTTCTTTAACTCCAGCTCTCCTGCTTTATAGCCCAAAACACATTAGTTTGGTTAAATTTTGTCAGTGCAATGGCACATTAGCTGGTTGGCTACCCTCTCCTTCTATGTATCATGGTATTCTGCTTTCTCTTTGAATTATGAATCTGTCTGATGAATGCCTGCTGGTTTCAGTCCCTGTGGGCACCCTTCTCTTGTCACCGGATCCAAAACCTTCCTCTCTTCATGGGTGGGAGCCTCCTGTTCTTCCCCGTAGTTGCATCATGCATAGACAGGAATGTTCTGCCTGGATGGGCCATCTGCTCAAAACTGTGCCCTAGTATGGGAGCCAGTGTGTGTCCAGGTGGCCAAGAAGGCCACCAGCATCCTGGCTTGGATCAGCACTAGTGTGGCCAGCAGGAGTAGGGCAGGGAACATCTCCCTGGACTTGGCACCAGTGAGGCCATCCCTCGAATCCTAGGTTCGGTTTTGGGCCCCTCACTCCAAGAAGGACATTGAGGGGCTGGAGCGTGTCCAGAGAAGGGCAACAAAGCTGGGGAAGGGTCCTGAGAACAAGTCTTGCGAACAGTAGCTGAGGGACCTGGGGTTGTTGAGCCTGGAGAAAAGGAGGCTCAGGGGAGACCTTCTCACTCTTGACAGCTCCCTGGAAGGTGGTTGGAGGCAGGTGGGGTCGGTCTCTTCTCCCAAGGAACGAGAGGTAGGACAAGAGGAAATGTCTTCAAGTTGTGCCAGGGGAGGTTTAGGGTGGACATGAGGAAAAATTTCTTCCCTGGAAGGGTTGTTGAGACCTGGCCCAGGCTGCCCAAGGCAGTGGTGGAGTCCCCATCCCTGGAGGGGTTTCAAAGCCATGGAGAGGTGGTGCTGAGGGACATGGTTTAGTGGTGACCTGGCAGTGCTGGGTTAATGGTTGGACATGATGATCTGAAAGGTCTCTTCCAACCAAAATGACTCTGTGATGCTAAGAAAAGAGCGAATGTTCAGGTGCTCAGACAGACAGGCTTAAAAAAAAGGGCAGAGATGAATGAATAGCCACCTACACAGAACCTCTTGGGTGCCTTTGAGCTCCAAGGTGCGTCAGTGTTTAAATGTGTAGATTCCCAAAAACACAGACAAGAAAATGAAAGCTGCTGCAGCTTCACACTCTGTTAGAGATGAGCCCCAGAGCATTTACCTTACAGGCAAACCGCAGGGCTGGAACTGTCCACAGCTGAAGTGCACAGTGCTTGCTTGGGGGGACTTTTTTAATCTTTCTTCCAAAGCAGACCCTTGGAAGGTAATGTGCATGACATCTCCTTTGTAAAGGGTCATCACTGCAAGAGAGCAGCCAATTTGGTAGGGCAAACCAGAAATGTCTTCCCGGGACTATCGCTGGAAAGCTCAAAATTTGAGCTATGTCAGAGTCAAGTCCGGCTGCCATGATTCAGATGCCATTGTTCTTCTAAAAGCGCAAGATGTCAGTTACCTAACACACAACTAAGAGTATTCATATGCACTCCAGAAAAAGAGGGCGGCATGCTGGACTTAGAGGAGTGAGGCAAAGAGTCCAAGGTGGCCAAGTGCAATAGCTTGAACAGCCCAGTCAAAGCAGAAAGCCAAGCACGGAAAGCACAAAGGGATGCACTGTTCAAAACTGGCACTGCGCAGGGAGGAGGGCGGGCAGCTTGCTGCTGAGCCTCCTTTAGTACCACGGCTGGCACTTGGGATAGTTATAAAACCCAACAAAACACAACAAGGGAGGTGGGTGGTAGTGAATCGGCCTCAAAGGTTTAACTCTGCTTTTGTTACCAACAGTCTTGCAGTTCCTGTGTTTGTTTTACTAGAGCATCTGCAACCACCAGCAAGCTTCAGACCCTTTGATCAACCTTGTCTTTAAAGGCCAGTTCAGCACTGGGGTCGTCATTTAGATGCAGGCCCTGACTACGACTCAGCCAACAAAAGAACAGTTATGTGCGGGCCACCCATACAGCTTTTCATATTAATGAGCACAAAACCTTTAGTCTTGCAAACTGGGATGGCTGGGTGGGATTTTTTTTTTTTTTCTCTTTTACACCAGGGGCTGAAGTGCAGCGCTCAGGAGTCCATACAGCACCATGGTAATGGAGAGAACACATGGGGAGATATTTGGCTATTAGTCTATACAAGTGCCCCGACCCCTACGTTTCATTAGGGGATGTTACAATTTCTTTTAGAGCCGCTAAGGCAGCTGGCCAAAAATTGTTCTCTTTTTCTCACCCGCTGCACACTGAGAGGCATGGCAGTTAATTGAACAGAAAATTCTCCCCCCTTCCTCCATTAAGTCTCAACATCAAAGCAAAGAACTTAAAAAAAAAAAAACACCTCATTTTGTGCCTGGGCTGATCGGTTTTCCTAAGAGCTATGTAAAATTGACTCAAGCAGTGCTACAAACACCAACTGTAACAAACACTTCTGTCTTCCATGGGAAAATTAAGAGTGTCACACATTGTCTGCCTTCCACAAAGCACAGGAGAGCTGTTGCTGTGTGAAGGGGCTGGGGTCAGCACCCACAGAGTTACCCCTTACCTGCAGAACCTGTCCTGCCTTCCTGAAGGAGAACGTCAGATGTTCAGCTTCCAGAGGGCTTTGAAGCTTCTGTAGATGAAACCTGGCTCTTGGCCCATACGTGGCTAATGTCAGCTTGGTATCATCCAGTGTAGTTTGCAGGATGTGAGAAGCATCTTCACAAGGCCAACAAAGAAGTGCTTAAAAAAAAAAAAAAGAAATGAAAAAAAGAGAGACCAAGGCAACAGAAAGCAGTCAGATACAGAAAAGCTGTGTTTTGGCTGCTGAAACTGAAAAAAATCAGATAGACTGAAAGGCTCTATTGCAAAGAACCACCCTTCTCACAGGATGCCACTTGAATAAAAGAGACAGGTGTCAGCGAGTGCCCACAGCAAACACAATGTGCTGTCCTGTAGGCTCCGCAAACCCTGTGTGAATGTGGGATCAATCCCTGCCTGCTTCCAAAAGCATCTGTCTGCAAGAGGCACTTGAGAAGAAGTGGTCCACAAGTTCCCAGGTACCATGCAGCAGGAAAGTTGCAACAGATGAACGATGCCAGCAACCACAATAAATCTATTTTTCTCTGCTTGTAACTAGGGCTGTGGGCCCCAGTTGATTCTGGGCAAAATGAAACACAGGACAATGTTTCAAAATACTGGTTCATAATGAAATACAACTTTGTCTGTTACTGTTCATGGGAGAACAGGAGGTTACCCACTGACCACCTCACCAAGGCACCCTCGGGCTCCTGAGACAACTGCCTCACCTCAGGCCCCCTCTAGACCAGTTATCTCATCTTGTTTACTACCTGTGAGGTAGTTTTTGGCCTGGCCTTGGTGACTAAAGCTGATTGTCATCAATCCGAATAAAGGATGACCAGGTAGCCAACAAAAATTAGCTTTACAGAACAAGCCAAGAAGGACTTGTACCTCCCTGTCATATTTTACTACAAAGGAACCAAGGCGAAGGCAGGGGCTAAATCAGAGTATCATCAAGGTCTTTCAGCCTAAGATGCTTCCTTTGCCAGAGGACAAGCAGCTTTCCTGTACATGGCTCTCCTTACTAAACCTCTTTTCATTCCAACTCCTTTCCTCAACAGCAACACTGAACAAGCTTTGGGAACATATGTCAGAGCTCCCAGTTAAAAGCTTTGTGATTAGTGAATTTTAACAGATCCATTACCAGTCTGTGGGGCTGTTGTCTTGAAGAGCTCAGGTGTCTTCTTGTAAAGGTCAAAATCAATGTGCTGTTTGTCCCATCTCCATCTGTCTCGTGGCAGTGCTGGCTCCATGTTAGCATGCAAAGCATTCTCCTGCCATTTCTAAATGAAAATGGAATCCCTTTAAGAAGCCAGGCCAAAAATCACCTGGGCAGAGTCACACAAACTCAGTTAGCCAGGTTCTTGGTAGCGATCTAACAACTGCCGTATCGAGATCGCACCAAATCCACACGTCGCTGCACAAGACTGGTTCTCTCTGTGAACAGCCTTTCAATCGGGTGTGTTTGAGACACATCGAGAACAAAAATTGATTTTCTGAGCAAGCTGCTGATACTCTACTGCTGTGCTGTTATTTAATGTGCAGACATGTACAGTGCACTTGAGAAACACCTGGCAGGGGACTCGATTCATATTTATGTCCCATTTCTCTGCAGTGATGTAAAGGGTCTGAGGCAGTTCCCTGTAGTTCATAGATAGCAGCTAAACTCAGGTGACCATGGAGATGCCCTCTGTGCCAGGGTGACTCTGGGTCAATGCCCTGCTCTGCAGCACAAGACAGAGCACAGACCCAGCCCAGCACCTCACTCGCTGTTTATCTCCCCCAGTGATAAGAAGCGGTCTGGCTGTGCAGCACGGCCAGAGCAGCGAGCGCTATCGATCATCTCAAGGACAACCTTAAAGCACAGTGCTTTGAGAAAGCAGAAGCTGTCCCAGTGCTTCTAAAAATACAACCATTAGTAAGAGACTCCCGGGGCCAAGGGAGCCCATGTGTCCAAAGGAGGCAGGTGAGAGAAGCAGCATGTGCACTGGAGTCATGGCAGAAATATCCATCATAACACCTGTGAAACTTTTTGTGGTACTCCGACTACCCACTGCTGAAATACCAGCGAGTTTTTTTTCCAGAGAGCACTATCCATCCTAGGTTACAAATTCTCTCCCAGTGCCGGTTGTTAGCCCTGTACTTTCCCTGTTTTGCCCAGCACTGTGCAGTCAAAGGCTAGCCCAGACTGCAGAAACCATAGGGAGATATTTTAGGAAAACAAAAAAACTCCAAGAACTTTTTTGCCTCGCAAGGGACAGTGTCAAATTCTGTGTTTGAGAGGCAAACCAGAAGGGTTAAAGGGGCAATGTATCAAACCCAGACCGCATCACAATGGGATCTACTTTTGTCCCACCTTTTGGGTAACATGAATGGTGACTTCAGAATCAATCTCCACTACCCACTATAACACTGGTTATGCCTGTGAGGTCCCTGATGGAGCAGAAAGAGCGTCCTCCCTGTTTTCCCTCAGCTCCATAGCTAGCACTGATGCTACACAGCTCTAGGTACTGCCAGGCTACGCTTTGTGTTGTTCAGGGTAAGATGTCAGCTCTTTCCCTCCCTCTCACCCCATCAGTAAGTGCCAATGGTCAATAGAACCACTAATCGACTGCTACCCCCACAGCAACTATCACAGGCCCACATTTATTTCAGCACTGGGGTCAGTCACCAGCTGCTGCACTGCTCCTTCTTTCAGCTTCTCGGGTTTTACCCCTGTAACTGCCCAGTTCTCCTCTTCAGCGTCTCTTTGGCAAAAGGCACCAGCCAGTGTCCCGTACTAACTGGCTTCTGGTACGCATGGTCAGGGAATCTTCTCTGCTCCTTCATGAGAAGATATTTCTCCAGCATCACAGATCACAGCATTTCACTCACTAACCATTTCACTTCAGCTGTCCTCTAAATTTCTTGAGAAACTAATTTGTATGAATTAAAAAAAAAAAAGAAAAACAAAACAAAACAAAACATAAGATAAAGCCTGAAAATTAAACTAACATGTCTGCATTCTTGCAAGCTAGGATAACGAGCCTACAAGCATTCAGCTTGCTCCCTTCTGTGCTGTGACTGTTCAATTAATTTGGTAGAATTTACCGATCCTGTACAAAAAAGCTCTGTTCTGTTCCCTCTGGTTCCTCATCCTGCCGATTCTAACAACAGACCATTTTAGATCCTCACAGCAGACCACGTGTGCTTGCGTACATGCAATACTGGGGACTGTTCAAACCAGGGAGTGGCTAACCAGTCAAGCTGATGAGGCAGTAAAATGGCAGAAATCTAGAAGCTAAATAGTAAAGAACAGCAGAAGTGGGAGAGGACCAAGGGCAGGAAGAAAGTGAGAGAGCACACAGTAGTGGAGGACAAACACCCCATAAAGCTGTAACTGCAAACCATACATAAATGATGGAGGAAAGTTAAGCAGTGTGGGACTTTGGAAACACAAAGGAAGACTACAGCTAGATTGGCAACTCATGAAGAACAGCCTGGAATCCATCCCAAATGCAATACTGTGATTTTTCTGACACTGGACCCCACCTGTAAACAAACCAAAGCACTCTATAATCCATTAATACCTACTGATGCCCAGTCAATACTGGCAAATGGATTTTCTGTTACGTTCAGGGCAGAATTTGTGTATCCAGACAAATGATGCCCTGGATGAGCTAGGTGCTGATGCACCTAAACTGCAAATATAGATGTTACCCTCAGAAGAACTATAGACTGTACCGCTCAGAAGAGGCTTCTGCATGCTAGAGCACTCAGCCTCTTTCCCATCTCCTAAAATCCTTCAGTTCATTTCAGTTTTCTGTTACCTCACTTAACTCCTCCCGACGTGCCTCATCAGGCATCCGAGGGTGCAGGTTGCTCTCAAGGCCGCTCTTAAATCCAGGGAATACGAATCCATCCGGTGTCAGCCACATATTCCTGGATTTTTCAAAGAATTCCTTACAGTCAGCAAATGCATCCACTGGGTCAAATGTGGCTGACAGATACTCATGACAATAAGTGAATCTCTTCTTTGGTTCCTACCAAAAAAAAATTTTTTTCTTCTTAATGTGAATTCCCCTTTGCTGGGAAAGGACCCTATAAGGTACAGAATCAGTATAATTTTTTTCATTAAGACTGCAAGGAATCGTTGATCAATATTATACAAAATTACATCACTAAATAGTAAAAAATTATTTTTTAATTTCATTCTATTAGGATCTAACAATGGATTCAATGACGAGTGATGTAGTGGGATCTCTCTAAAATAATTACAGAAAGAAATCTCTGATATTTGTGCAGGAAGGGAACTGTAGCTCAGTGTGTTCATGATATATCATGAACACATATATCATGATATATGCACAGTTTCCACAGAGCTACAGTAATTTCCAGTAGTTGATAGGAAAACAGCATTTGTTACTAAGATTCAAGCCAACCATTCAGACAAAACCAGGCAGACGTGATTCTTCAAATACGCTCTTCATATCACATCACACTGCACACACCAGTGCTGCAATCACTCAAATCCTCCCCCTTACAAATGTGCGTGGCACGGGACTGGAGGGGAGTGCCCAGGTTATCCGAGTTTGCACTCAGAATGAGAGCCCAAGCCACAAAGATAAGACAACCTGAACGTAAGCATCAGCATCCAGGGCAGAATTCTGCACAGCAACAAAGGATGCCCCTCAGACCGCCACCAGTTTGGATCCCAGCTTCCCTCCTGATGCACTCGCATGGGAATTACTAGTGTAAAACTACTTCACCTCTCTTTTCTAAGCACTCCATAGAAGGCGGCAGGATCTTCCAGTTACACATCTCAATTTACCTGTGCCATTTCCTGGCGAAGATGCTTTTTTGCAAGTTCTGCAGAATTCAGGCTCTGAGAGCTGTAGTTAAAGACAGATTTGCCATCAACAGGGTAAATCCTGAAAGCTTCAAACTTTGGCTTTTTTGCCTTTCCTTTCAGTTGGCACACAGCACCAATGTTAGCCTGCAGAGAGAGATCATACAGGAGTTCTGTTGGAATTAGGAATTCAGCGCATTAAAAATTGTGAAAGAATTATAAAGAAGTAAATCATTCTGTAAATATTTTAAAAAAATAAAAATATCTATATAGAGATTACACAACAGTGCTTTGTTAATAAAATACTCCATAAAACCACTTTTTTTTTAAAGCACCTTTTCACCCTTGCATATGACATTCTGCAAGACTAATGGCAGCAGACTGGAGGTGAGCACTTGCCAGAGAATGACTTCTACTTACAGACCTTAGCAGTTATTGCTGGAGAGCTGATGCTGGTTGTCTTCAAGTAAAATAAGATTAGTTCTTTCATTCCTGTGATTCCATTAACACCCCAGCAAATCCAGTGGCATGGAAACCACTTATTAGAACTCTTCTAATTTCTCTCCTGACACAGTATAATTAAACCTTCATACCTATTAACTGACTTAAGGACGTCATTCTATTGTGTTTACAGTGATTACGGGTTCCAATTCAGACTCTGCCATAATGGGTAATTACAACAAGAGAGTAAAATTGCATTTTGGATGTCACTTCCCTGTGACACCCACTTCCCTTTTTTTTTTAAATCACAAATCCTGAAAGGTTACCTTACCTGCTATTTAAAAATAAATTAATTTTTTTCTTTTCTATAGAGGACTTTCCAGTTCCTTTACTATCCTCTTGATTCAAAAGCATGTATAAAACAAAACCTGGGTAGAACTATGTACACTGGGAAGACTGCTGAGATTATATACAGAACAAAACAACTCTACACTCAATCTATACAGAATTATCAGACTCAAAAGCTCTGCTGCTCTCATCCTTCTATGATTTATAAACACAACTACCGGGAACAATTACTTAAGGTTGTCTCCTTTTCTAGCCTCATGTAATAGTCCTTTATCAACAGACCAAGGCTGAACAAGAAAATACTTAGGAGTTAAATTCCGTTCAGTATCTCCAAGACAGTACCCTTATACAGGAACAGAGATTTCCATTAATCAGGCAAAATGTCTGTGCATTAAACTAAACACAGGAAAAAAACATTCAGAACTCTTCTTCACAAAGCGCAGGATGGCCAGAGTCCTCAGCTAAGCAGTACACTCCAAAATCCCATTCAGTCTCCCAGGAAATATGGGGATACCCCTTCTGCGATGTCTCTATGAACAAGAAAGGGTTTAGCTTCAACACCTTTTCCCTGAAAGGGTGAATGGGTGCTGGTAACAGGGCAGATGATGTTCTAAAATTCTTCATATTTCCTTAAAGCTCAGCGCAGCTCTGTCTGCAACTGCTGATTTGAATTACTTAAGAATAAATGCTGTCATGGCTGGACAAAGGCAGGCAGGTCTTCCACACAGCAAGAAAGCACAATTTTCACACGAGCTCAGTTGGCTTGGCCCCCCACAAGCACCTGAAGCCTGGATGATATACTAAAGCACAATGCAGGAGCTATGGAGAAGAAAGAGACAAGAAAAATAAGAATCAAACGCCCAAAGAAATTATAAGTTCAACTACAAGGTGTCTCCTCTGTTTACCTGTGAACACTAGAATTAGTTCTTGAGGTTAGAAGAGAACTTTAAGATCCAACCGCTAACCCAGCACTGCCAGGTCACCACAAAACCATGTCCCTCAGCACCACATCTTTGAAACCCCTCCAGGGATGGGGACTCCACCACTGCCCTGGGCAGCCAAGGCCAGGACTTGACAACCCTTGTGGGGAAGAAATTGTTCCTCATGTCCAAGCTAAACCTCCCCTGTTGTAACCTGAGGCAATTTCCTCTTGTCCTGTCACTTGTTCCTTTGGAGAAGAGCTCAACCCTGACCTGGCTCCAACCTCCTGTCAGAGAATTGGCAAGAGCAAGAAGGTGTCTCCCCTGAGCCTTCTTTTCTCCAGACTGAACAACCCCAGGTCCCTCAGCTGCTCCTCACAAGACTTGTGCTCTAGACCCTTCCCCAGCTTCATTGCCCTTCTCTAGACATGCTCCAGCCCCTCAATGTCCTTGGAGTGAGAGGCCCAAAACTGAACCCAGGATTTGAGTTGCGGCCTCACCAGTGTCCAGTCCAAGGGGAAAATTACTGTCCTAGTCCTACTGGCCACACCAGTGCTGATACTTTGTCTTCCCTTTTGAGAAGTAACAACATTTGCAGTTCAACTTCTGCAAAATAAAATCACACTGCACTTTTCAGTAACGTTTGTACGATACCTACAGACACCCTACCAAAAGTTTTTTAAGTCTAATGAGTCAGTGTTTCGGAAGATGAAGGAGGTGCTGATGAGGGATATGACATTTTGCCACCATGAGGCTGGCTCTCACATATCACCAGCTACTCACCCGAATATGGTTTCTCTCAAAAGACCTTTTGTCTGCTATTTCTTTCTTCTGTGGGACATACACTTCATTGTTGTTATCTAATGAATAATATACTGCCTGCTTCACTCTGCTAACTTTTCCTGGCACCGTGTAATCATCAGAGGAAAATGACAGTAAAAGAGGTTTCTGAGTGAAAAGTTCCTCATCATTTAAGGGAACTCCATACTGATGGCTCAATGCTCTGATCATCTCTGCTGAGGGCAGCAGATCTCCATGAATTATGTCCCTCAGCTTCTTACTGTGATACAGGTAACTGAGCCTACAAATAGACATCAACATTCAATTAGTTTACAAACACGTCACTGCAATCAAATCATTTCAGTCAATATTACTGTGGAAAAACTCTACAACCTTCTTTAAAGATCAATGAAGTTCAGGTCAGTTCATGTATGCCAGCATCTCAAAGCAATAAAGAGGTTTAGCATTTCAATAAATGTACTGGGAATATTCTAGGAAAGATGCTGGCACTAGATTTAGCTGCAAGTTAATGATTAGTTGCTAAATTTCTCTGGCCTCTGGTTGGGAAGGCAATAAGGCCAGGTGCCCTCATGTACAATGGGTCAGAAGTTCTTCTAAACCAACCAGTCTATTTCTAGCAAGCAAGCAAGCACAGTTCACCTCTGCCATCTAAACCCAGGTTGCTCATATCAAAGGTGGATGGTACCTTTTTCCACCTCTCAATCAATGTGTCTCAATTTACAAATAAACAAACAAAAAATACATGCACAGAAATTTTTGCATAGTAGAATATAGATAGCTGATAGATAGATAAGAGTCATAAAACTTCACTCACTCTCTTTAACCAACTCATGAGATGTAATATCAACGATGCCTTAAGGCAAACGGCCTGTGAACACCTGCATGCTGATCAAGGGAGCAACCTGACAGAGATCCAACAATAAATCACACAACAAACCACCCCACCCCCCCAAACAGAAACAGGAAACCTAATCTCCCACCTCCCACAAAACTCTTCCTTTCTCTACTTACCGTAAGAGAACAGTTTTTAGAATTCCCTGCTTAGTTCAAGTGAGTTTCTGGGTGTATCAAATCCTAGCTGGCCTCTTGCTTTACACCATCCTACACCACCTCTGTGAGAACCAAGCACAGAAGTAAATCCTGCCCAGCTGATGCTTCTGACCTTGGAATTTTCTCATTCTTCTATTTGTATAATATTCAGGTATTTTTCTAATACATTATCCTACTGATAGACCTCTCTTCTTTATAAAATACCTATTTCTACACTAACTAGAAGAGGGCTCACTAGTAGCCAGAAACCACCACATCAGCAGTTAAAAAACATGTTCTTCTATCTTACTATACCTGACCCAAAATCAGATTACCCACCAGGAGCATTATTTTTTTTGTACCAGACATTCATTCTGCTAACATTTCATGAGTATGAATTTGAACAGGTCGTACCGGGACAAGGCTTGGAAACATGCCCAAGGAACCACACCTCTGACATAAATCATAGGCTGTTTAGTTATAGCCAGGAGGGGCTGACAGAGGTGGAAATGATAAAAGATAGCTTCCAGGTCTGAATACAGGCGCTGATGGAAAGACAGGTGTGAGTTATACAGTACTTCCAGTTGTCCATCTTCATGTCTGTAAGTCCTGGAACAAAGCACCCCAATGACAAGGTTGACACAACCAGCCCGTTTCTCAGGTTTCCCCAGTTCCGCAGTTCAATTACCCTCTCTGTTGAAACTGCTTTGCTTTTGCCCTTTAGATGGATCCTTTTCACATGAAGTACTCTGGAAAAATTATTTTGCACAAAATTATTAAAAAAAAAAAAATCAAAGCTCTCACGATATAACTGAGTTCCGTATGTTTTCTCTTCAAGCTGCATGGCAAACATTTGAAAGGACGCTCACCTCGGTTTCATCAGAGTTGTGCCCCTTAACAGCCTTATTCTAGCTGCAAAAGAATTACCTAAATATTTCTTCTACAAATACCAAAATTCATACTGTAGCAGTAAAACGAAGCTTCCGTTTAGGTAAGCACTGATCAAGAGGCAACTTTTCACGCAATAAATAATTTCAGTAACTGCAATGAAGTGACTTGCATCAAAAAACAAACAAACAAACAAAACAAACAAAAATCCCAGCAAAATAAACCAATAAACAACAAACCACCACAGGAAAGCTTTAACAACATGCTTCACTGCTGGAAAAAAAATCAACTATTTTTAAGCATGAAATCTGAGGGAGACCTTCACTTTGAATTTGTCACATTTTTCTGTGAACTCAAAGGAAGACATGGCTTGAAGCCCAGCTCCCTCAGGGTAACTTTCTTGGGTTTGGTTTTATTATTCTTCCAAATTGTCAGATTGTTGTGTGGTTTCCACAAACCAAGTAGCAGCTTAACAAAAAAGTACATGTTGCCATCCATCTCATTTTACCTTTACATGCATGATCTATGGTGTAACATGATACAGATGAGAAGTTTAGATGTCAACTGAAGCAGCCACTGGAACTCATATCCATTAAAACCATACAGAAAGCATCAGCTGTCTACTTGCCCATGTATCTTTGTACAGAAAAGGATGGCGGAGTTAAAAGTCAAATGAAAATATCTGAATCTAAAAATAACCGATGAAAAAAC
Source organism: Chloroceryle amazona (assembly GCA_027560015.1). Lineage (NCBI taxonomy): Eukaryota > Metazoa > Chordata > Aves > Coraciiformes > Cerylidae > Chloroceryle > Chloroceryle amazona. Next base: position 96,357 of record JANHFX010008673.1, read on the forward strand.
ACAAACTCTCTTACCTTTCAAAGTGTCTATCCCATAATCTTTTGATTGCTTTGTCTTTTAATCCTTCCAAGACAAAGAGATGAGTTGCTCCATCCATTAAGTGAAAACCAGTAACAATATCCAACTGAGACACCTTCTCTGGTGTGGTTTTCAGTTTTGATGCAGCAAGAGCCATTCCGATGAAGTGTACAGGAAAGCCATCCAGCCGGAGGGCATTACCATTGATTGCTGTAATCTCTACCACCAAATCATGTAATAAAGATGAATTCTTATAGTCAAAAATGTAGATGATACAACCATATGGGCAACTTGAGACCTGAGCATCAGCAATTTCTGCATGTGTTGCCAACGGCACGGCCATTTCCACTCTTACTTTCAAAAGCGAGTCCGATTCTAGATAATGTCCCATAGGTAGCAGGGGAGAACTGCTCATAGTTTCTGTTATTTTCCCCTTTTTATCCTCACTGAAAGGAGCTGGAGCTGAACAGTTACAGATGGGAGCACTAATGGCCAAGTACTTTTGACCCAACAATAAATCAGCTAAACTGACTTTAGCTACCCCATGCGGATGCCACACTTCATTCTTTGTGAAAGAATTGTGGGCCATGGATTTACAAGCAAGGAAGCTCCCCTTATCCACTTTTTCATCAGCTTCATCCTCCCCAAATAATGATGGCTTTTTGGTGTTGTTTTCCATGTTCCTGTCCCGGTCATGAACTTCAATCTCCAAAGGTGGACCTCTAAGATATCTCTCTAATTCCCCAGGTTTCATTGTCCCTGTTAGAAGTACATTAACATCCTTAAAGTAGACATGGGTTCCATGGACTTGTCCGTGAGTATGATGAGGTGGAAAGTTGTGAAATTTGTATTTGCAGTAGGTGGGAACACACAATCTCTAAAGAACAAAAAGATGAGAAGAAAGAGATATTTACAGCATTATGCTTTTTCCTTTTTATTTTTCAGCTCACAGAACAATTGGCTTTTCTAGTATATAAGGTATGAGAGATGTACTCCATGGCACAAATTATGGTCTTCCAAGGCAGCAAAGAGGACACACTCCATGCCTGGATCTTGGGTTTTGGGAATATGCTGTCCCCTCCATTTGCCTGTCCTCAACTTTGCTGACTTTCTAAATCTGTCAAAGTCTCATTGTTCCTATATTATTAAAGGAGCACGGTGGTGATCGCAGTGGCTCCTTTTTGTTTCATTTGTAGGATTGGAGGCCTAAAATAAATGGCTATTGCTAGGAGTTAGGAAATTCATCAAGTATCCAGAGATACTCTGGGAAAGAAGTTCCTTACTATGAGGGTTCTGGAACACTGGAACAGGTTGCCCAGGGAGATTGTGGAGGCACATCCCTGGAGATATTCAAGGTCAGGCTTGATAAGGCTCTGAGCAACCTGCTCTAGTTGAGGATGCCCCTGCTCCCTGCAGGGGGGCTGGACTAGATGACCTTCAGAGGTCCCTTCCAGCCCAGGACATTCGATGATCCTATTCTGTGATTCTACAGACAGTGTGATCTCTATCATTAGCCATGTGTTTACAAATTTGGGGAAGTGAACAGGGGGATTCATTCCACAATACTCGTTGTGGTTCCTTCATGTAAGCATCCCTCAGCATTACAGCAGACTGTGTGGGGTGGAGGCTCCCTCTCAAGGACTATCCTGACAATTTTGAACTTGAAACAGTTCGTGAGTTCACACAGTACCCCAGATGGCACAGGAAATTAAGTCAAAATTTCTGTGGCAAATTGCATTAAAAAATACAAAGTGGTTTTGTCTCCATTATTGATTATGTTGCACAGTTACTGACATTTTTTCCCCTCTTTCTCTTCAGAAATGTTCAGCCATTTTGCCTGGTCTGTCATAAGCCCTGCAGTGTAAAACTCCACCACAGAACTGTATGTGCCATTATAAAGTTCCTGCTATAGTATTATTCAACTGTTTTCACAAAAACAACAAAACATCCTACTAATGTCAGCAACTAGGCTGATGCAACTAGGTCTTTCATCTACTACTCCTTTGTAATTCCACCTCAGACAAGAATCAACAAAATAGCTCCCGAAATCAAAGGTCTTTGACCTTAATTCTACTCTCATATGAACAATATGTAATACGCAAAAAAAAGCCTTTTAAAAATAGCATTCCTTTAAGCTGAAAAGTGCAACCATTTGACAAGAGAACACATTTCCTGACTCATCTCTCAGAATTTATAAATGTAAGACAAAACCCTTTAAACTATGTTCTCATCAATATAGAGCTTTTTTTTTGTGCACACTTTTTTAAGATGTGAAACAGTAGATATTTCGATAAATGATATTTTTAACACAGCAATAGAAGATGTTCTAACAAGCAAGTCAACAAAATACTGACTTGTCAGCAAATTGTTGCAAACAACACAGCACTGTGAATCTGGATCTTCTCTGGATTGCTTAGAAATCAAAATGGGATGTCAATATATAAATTACTGCCCTGGAATACACAAGGATTGCTGGTTTGCTGACAGTGCCTATGATAACATAGGCACTAATCTGGGCCCATGCTTTTGAGGAAATATGTTTAGTCATACTTTTCGAATTTTGCTAATAAAAAGGAAAGTTTATCTTTAAAACTATGCCGATATTTTGAGCAAAACTGCTTGAGGGTAACAAGAAAATTCTTTCAGAAGTAGCAGTATGTATTACCTGCAGCACCTCTATGGGTACAGGTGCGTTTGGGAGGCAGGTAGCTGAATTAATTCTTATAACCAGTGGATTCAGCTCATGCCTTTGTCTTTCAGACAGAAGAGGTGTCTCCACAGTGAAAGTCACATAACCATCTAAAACATCAGGATTGTCTTCTGCCAGATGACTGATCACCGATTTTTCACCTTTTTGAACATATAAGGTTAAATGTTATAGAAGCAATCCCATCAAGGCACCCATATTTGATGCAATTAATCATAAACCTCCACAGAATTCATACTAAAATAAACCAAACGTATTGTTTTAACTGCATCAAATATTGTCTTTTACAGTAGGAAGCAAACAGTCCCCAAAGTAGTGTCAGAACCTCCACTTGGGCTAAGTCCCAAAAACACATGGAGATTTCTTTTTAAAGCTGCAAATATACAGTTCACATAAACACAAAAATTAAAACAGTTCAGAGACTCTTCATCAAAATTGACCTCATCAATGTTTATAAATATATAAAGGGTGAGTGCCAGGAGGATGGAGCCAGGCTCATCTCGGCGATGCCTGATGACAGGACAAGGGGCAATGGGTAGAAGCTGAAGCATAGGAAGTTCCATTTAAACATGAGGAGGAACTTTTTCACTGTGAGGGTGACAGAGCACGGGAACGGGCTGCCCAGGGGAGTTGTGGAGTCTCCCTCTCTGGGCGACATATAGGGCAACATATTGTGGTGATGAATATCAACCTCGTTACAGTCAGAAAAAACACAGAAATAACCCATTTTAACTCTGACCAGTATCAGAACTTAGGTGCACCTGCTGATGGAGAATTCCAATGCAGGATTAGTTTTGACGCCCTGGCCCTTCAGAGCACACAAACCTCTGAACCCATCAGCCTCCCCCAAATCCCAGTTCCCGCTTAACCAGACAGCTTTCATCCAGAATGTGAAACTTCCAAGGGAACTTTCATGACAGTTTCTCCCAGGCAGTGCCACCAGCACAGGTGCTTCAGAGAAGGTGACACGGAGCACACCCTCTGGAACAGAGCAATACCTGCGAGAAGAGGCATGAGGTCTAACTGCATCGAAGCAATGCTGTGTTTCTGTGTCATTGCAGCATCAATGCTTCTTTTAGGACCAGAACCTCTTCTACCTGTTGATGGAAGGCAGGGTTGGACCAAGTAGGAAGGAGGCAATATTTTCTTGCAATTGATCAAAGAAATAATTTAAAATTTACATAATTCAGTATCATCCTTAGAAAAATATGTCAATTATACAATTGGGGCGGGGGGGAGAGAAGGAAGTTGGGGGGAGATTTCTATCTCTACCTTTGCAAATCCAGTCCATCATTCTGTCCACAACTTACCATTGCTGGTGGCTGTTTCATTTGCTCCATATGTCAGCATTGCCATATTATCACTTGCTTTCTCAGTTCCTTTTGAAGATGAATTAACTGGAGGATCAGCAACTGCTTTCTGCTTCAGAGGCTGGGCCTTATCCAGAAACCTGTTTTTTTGCAAATAACAGAGTTCTGAAAACATGAAAACTATCTGAAGTTTTTTAAGCAATATGGAAAACAAAAAGATAAATCCCTACCATGTTAATGATTCCTCCAAAACAGCTGCTTTAAAAAACAATAAAAATCAAGTCTAATATAAAGTATTAAGTCTAATTCAAGTCTAATATAAATGTAAAGGAGATGAAGAAAGGGTATTGACAGGATACATGGTCCTCCTCTTTTGAGTAAAACACCAAGTACCTGCGGAGATGCATAAAGTATAACATTTTGTGGTACATATCACAATACCATACTCACTACTTTTTCATAGAATCAAAGAACGGTTTGGGTTGAAAGGGTCCTTAAAGATCATCTACTTCCAAGCCCCCTGCCATGGAAAGGGACACCTCCCACTAGACCAGGTTGCTCAAAGCCCCGTCCAACCTGGTCTTGAAGACATCCAGTGATGGAGCATCCACAGCTTCCCTGTGCAACCTGTACCGGTGTCTCACCACCCTCAGAGTGAAGAGCTTCTTCCTAATTTCTAATCTAAACCTCCACTCTTCCAGTTTGAAGCCATTACCTATCTTCCTGTCACTACAAGCCCTTGGAAAAGTCTCTCCTCTGGCTTTCTTGTAGGCCCCTTCAGATACTGGGAGGGCACAACAAGGTCTCCCTGAAGCCTTATCTCCTCCAGGCTGAACAACCTCAACTCTCTCAGTCCATCCTCACAGAAGAGGTGCTCCAGCCCTCAGATCAAATTTGTGGCCTCCTCTGGAACTGCTTCAACAGTTCTATGTCCTTCTTGAGTTGAAGGCTTCAGAATACAGTACTCCAGGTGGGGTCTCCCCAGATCAGAGCAAAGGTGCAGAATCCCCTCCCCCAGTCTGCTGCCCACACTGCTGGGGATGCAGCCCAGGATACGGTCGGGACTTTCTGGGCTGCACTCATGTGCTGCCAGCTCATGTTGAGCTTTTCACCAACCAGCACCCCGAAGTCTTTTTCCTCAGGACTGCTCTCAAGCCATTCTCCACCCAGCTGGTATTTGTGCTTGGAATTCCTGTGACCCAGGTGCAGGACCTTGCACTCTGTACATCTGCTCTGCTTTTTAAGGAAAAAGAAATACATCTGTTCTACTACTATGCACATATTGTAGAGCCTGTGACACAGCTGCCAATAAACAAACCAGAGATCTAGAATTAATACAGTTCTTCTCTATTATAGGAGCAACTGCCTTCTTTGGGGGAAAATGCAGCAAGGAACGTGGTCACTTAGCTTCAGCATTAACCATCTTGTAATAGCAAACCTTGTTACATCAGCCATGGATGGAAATGGTTCGTCACAAGACATCACACATCTTATTCCCTAAAGTACATACATTCCTTATAAATTCGACATACTGCAGCTGCTGAAAAATGAATGTTAGTCAGAAACAACAGAAAAGGCTGTTTAAAAGAGATGAATCTCACTGCATTTTAAATCTCATGAGCAAGCGATTGTGTAGTCCCCATCTTCAGATCACTGCTACATATTGTACCAGGGGGGTGGTGGTACAAGACATACTGCAGCAAAATTGTTTTATCTGTGAAGAGTGTGTTCAGCCTTAAATATTCTTCACAATGGGTGACAGAATTGGTGGCAGAATTTTATATGTTAGTCCAAAGAAATGCAATGTCTGTCCAAGAAAATTTTACATCAGTAGTCACAAGAGCTGGTCACTGTCTTACTTAGCTCTACAGGCATAATTTATAATAACAGAAGTTTGAAAATAAAGGCATATGATGATGATTTGAGAGGTACAATGTTTCCTAATGAAGTAACTGTAGTTCAATATATGCAGACAGTTGCGTGTGGGTCACTCTTCTACACACATATTATGCCATTCAAATATTTTTTTTAAGACTTTAACAGACATCTTTTTCAGTCTGTTAAAGTCTCTGAGTGCAACCAGTATTATCTGTGTGGGACAGAAAGTCCACCTCTCCCTAACTGCTGCCCAGTAGCTTCTTACAGTGACTGCATTAAGGCTTTCTGGTGCTGAATATTGTCTCCAGATTATCATATTCAATTGACAATATTTTCTTTCAGATTTATTAATATATGCAATGTCTTCCTTTTATCCTTGGCATCAAATCTTTCAAACATCCTTTATTCCTCCTCCTCCTGACAGGAATTTTAATCTCAGAGGTCCAAGTTCTTCAGCTGCTTCACAAACAGTACTTTAATTCAGACAGGAATCCATGCAGTGAGCAACGAATCAAGACTGTGGCTGTGAAGCTTGAAGCAATGCATGTTTATAGCACTAAAAATAATAATTCATACACAGATTAAGCCAAGTATTTCCCAAATAACTCTAATTATCCTCAGAGACATTTCAAAAAGGAACACAGTAATAGTTGGGGATGAGGAGAGACAAGGTTGGTTGTGTGGTTTTGCAGCTCTAAAGTGATGAACGTTAAAAATACAGTTTTCTGAGATCTTTGTATTCCTATAAAAGCACAGCTAAACTTATTAATATAGGTAACATTAACTAAATAGTGAATGACAAACTGTCAAAATAATTGCTTTGAGACCAAAAGCACTAAATAAAAAGTTTTATACATGCAGTTTTATAAGTAAAACATCATGCCAAAAAAAAAAAAAAAAAACAAACAAACCAAACAAAACCTGTTAAAATTAAAAACAAAAAAGCTGTTTCATTTGCCTCAATTAAAAAAATATATAAAAATAAAAAATTCCAAAGAGTCAAAGCCCC